>NW_026843812.1:0-17500 GCF_029531705.1 Pantherophis guttatus | reverse complement strand
CATCTATCATCCACTCAACTTGTCTGTCTTCCATCCACCCATCTACCAATCCATCCATTCAACTTGTCTATCTGTTGTCTGTCTGTCTGTCTCTATATCTATCTACCTATCTATCTATCATCCACTCAACTTGTCTGTCTTCCATCCACCCATCTACCAATCCATCCATTCAACTTGTCTATCTGTTGTCTGTCTGTCTGTCTCTATAGCTATCTATCTATCTATCATCTACTCAACTTGTCTGTTTATGTGTCTAGCTGGCTAGATGGCTGGCAATCCGCCACGTCTCTCTTTCTCCAGTTCAGTTCAAAGCCACTCGCCTTCTCGAAAACTAGATTGCCGTCTGTGCAAAACAGACGGGCCGTCCTTCGATGGCGCCTCTCGGCTCCGACTCTAGTGCCCTTCCCCATCCTCCCCCCCCCGGCTGCACAATTCTTGCAAACCCACCCCTCGGATGGAGAATGGAGGGTGAGACCTGCCCCCCCCATCCCAAGCGAGAAACCCAAACAAACAGGAATAACAAGAGCCAGCCCCACAGAATGCCTTCGGGCCCCCATCGAGGGCACAAGCCCAGGGGTCAAACGGCGAGCAGGGAAGGCTTTGCTTCTATTTTTACCACCCCACTTCATCCTCCCCCACTCGGGAGCCATTGTTCCTCCCTTGGAGAACTCAGCAAGATTTCTTCTGCCTCCTTCGGCTGGGAGATCTGCTTATAGAAATCGGCTTCCAGTAATTCTTTCCCATTTGGAGACAGCCTTCTCGGCCCAGCGGCCACTTGTCTGAATGCCACAGCCGTGACATCAGAGGAGCCTCCTGTCGCAACCTGACTTGGGGGGGGGGACCAGCCTGGGCAGCTGATGGAAGACTGCGAGGGGGTGAACTGGGCTGGGTGCCCCAATAACCACCTCTTCAGACCAGGTCTCTGGGATCCTTGGTGCTCTCTGAGCTTACAGGCTTGACTAGGTAACATTCCAGCACTGATTGGGTTCCCTAGCTGGGTCACGACACATCTTCAAGGAAACCACCGAGCTCAGAGAGCACCAAGGACCCCACAGTCCCTCTTCCTCCACTCGGTAGCATTGATGATGTGCCCTAATTGGGTCATGAAAGAAAACAGGCAAGGTCAGAGAGCACCAAGGACCCCCAAATTATAGTCTTACTACTACTACTTCTCTCCACATACCCCATGCCCTTCTAGCACTGATGATATCCCCTAGTTGGGTAATGAAATGTCTGCAAGAAAACAGCTAAAGTTTTCTTAGGAAGACCTCCCCCCCAAATTTTCCTCCTCCTCCTCCTCCTCCTCCTCCTCCTCCTCCTCCTCCTCCTCCTCCTCCTCCTCCTCTTGTCCCCCAGCCTCTGGCTTTTCCTCCTCCTTCTCTCCCCTCCTCCTTTTCCTCCTCCCTTCTAGCACTGATGTTGTTACCTAGTTGGGTCATGAAAGATCTGCGAGAAAACAACCAAGCTCAGAGAGCACCAAGGATCCCACAATCTCTTCTCCTCCTCCTCCTCCTCCTCCTCCTCCTCCTCCTCCTCCTCCTCCTCCTCCTCCTCCTCCTCCTCCTCCTCCTCCTCCTCCTCCTCCTCCTCCTCCTCACAGAAATCCCCACTCCCTTCTAACACTGATGATGTTACCTAGTTGGGTCATAAAAGATCTGCGAGAAAACAAACAAGCTCAGAGAGCACCAGGGACCCCACAATTTTCCTCCTCCTTCTCCTCCTCCTCCTCCTCCTCCTCCTCCTCCTCCCTCCTCCTCCTCTTCCTCCTCCTCCTCCCAGTTCCTCCTCTTCCTCCTCACACGAATCCCCACTCCCTTCTAACACTGATGATGTTACCTAGTTGGGTCATGAAACATTTGCAAGAAAACAATCAAGCTCAGAGAGCACCAGGGATCCCACCATCCTCCTCCTCCTCCTCCTCTCTACAAACCCTCCTCCCTTCTAGCACTGACGATATCCCCTAGTTGGGTAATGAAAGGTCTGCAAGAAAACAGCTAAGGTCAGAGAGCACCAGGGATCCCCAAAATTCTCCTCCTCCTCCTCCTCTCACCCCAATTTAAAAGGCCTGTGAATTGGGGGTGAAGTAAGATCATAAGCACCGCTGCAGTTTCATTTAGCAAATGCTTTATTCAGCGACCGATTGCAATCGCTAAGCGAGGACTCTTGTCATTTCAAAAGGCAGGCTCAAATGAAAGCAATCTTGAAAGTGGGAATGGCAGATAAACCAATTGGGGAGGGGATGTGGATTTGAAAGAAGACCCCCGCTTGGGGGGAGGGCTCGCCAGATCAGCTACTCACCTGGGATCTGCTGTATTTCAGATTCAGAACATGGACCTCCAGCTCGGGATCGATCGGACCGCGGGCCTCGCAACCGTTGGCCACCACACTGGTTGTGTAGAAGACGTTGACCGCCTGGTCTCTGCTGATGGGCTCCGGAACACATCCCAAGGAATTCAACACACCTAGGAAGGTAAGAATCTCACAATGAATTCTGCTCAATTGTTACCTTATTGAGCGCTCAGGGAGCCATCGGTCAATACATTGGATTCATCCGTTGCTTCCCGGCCCTTGAATCGTTTCCTTTGGCTTTTTAAAACGAAGATACTGAATTCATTCTCATTTTAGTTCCATGAAATTGGACTTAAGGTTTGGGGAAGAAGGAGGTGAGCTGGGAAGCAATCTCTCTCTTTCTTTCTTCTTTCTTTCTTTCTTTCTTTTTCTTTCTTTCTTTCTTTCTTTCTCTCTTTCTTTCTCTTTCTTTCTCTCCCACTCTCTCTTCTTCATTTTCTCCCGCTGTCCCTCACTTTTCCTCCCTCCCTCCCTCCCTTTCTTTCTGCATTTCTGCATTTTTCTGCATTTCTTTCTTTCTTCCTCTCTCTCTTTCTTTCTCTCCCTCTCTCTTCTTCATTTTCTCCCTCTGTCCCTCACTTTTCCTCCCTCCCTCTTTCTTTCTTTCTTTCTTTCTTCCTCCCTCCCTCCC
Source organism: Pantherophis guttatus (assembly GCF_029531705.1). Next base: position 14,520 of record NW_026843812.1, on the reverse strand, counting down.
TCCCTCCCTTCCTTTCTTTCTTTCTGTATTTCTGTATCTCTCTTTCTCTCTCTCTCTCTCTCTTTCTCTTTCTTTCTCTCCCTCTCTCTCTTCTTCATTTTCTTCCTCTGCCCCTCACTATTCCTCACATGACAATGACAGCAATACGAGCCAGTTATATCGAAAAATTTTTTATTGATTGTAGGAAAGATGAGCTGAGTTAGAGAGGAGCTATCTTATTTGGGTTATCTAGTCTTGGCAACTTAGCTATTGAAATCTGATATTGTAAAATTTTAATGTCATATATCATATATTTTTAGATTGTTATTTTTGTAACTGTTTTGTCTTTTTTCCTTTTTCTTTTCTGTTTTGTTTGAAAAGGCCTTCGGGCTATTCAATAAACAAAAATACCAGAAAAATACCACTATTCCTCCCTCCCTCCCTCCCTCTCTTTCTTTCTTTCTCTCTCTCTCTCTCTTCCTTCCTTCCTTCCTCCCTTCCTTCCTTTCTGTATTTCTCCCTTTCTTTCTTATTTTCTTATTTCTTTTTCTCTTCTTTGTTTCTTTTCAGTTTCTTACTTTCTTACTAACTTATGTGCTCATTCATTCATTCATTCAACTTGTTTGCTGCCTATCTCACTGCAAGCTGACTCGGCTTACAACATCAAAATAAAACCACACATATCAGTAACCAATGAATAAAACTGCAACAAAAAGGCAGATTGGAACTAAAACCAGAGAATAGGGAGGAAAGGAGCGGGGTGGGTGGGTGTGAGGCAGGAGCTGCCCTTGGTCGAGCCACCCCTTAAATCCGATTTCGTGAAATTGAGGGCGTCCTGAGTTGAACTGAGCTAGAGAAAGAACTGAACCAAGCTTGCCGGGCTAAAATTTGCACCGCCAGGAGATGCTTGAACCCGGTCCACTAAACGGAGATTGAGGAATCCATGTTCAAGCAGGACGCCCAAGCTCCCTTCCCCGCCTCGCCCGACGCGGAGTCGTCCACTCGACCATTGTCCTGAATTTCCTCCGAGGACCAACCTAGGCCAGTCCCAGCCTAGCAGCATCAGAGGAAGACAAACAAGAGACTTATCTGGCCTCCGCAGCCTGCGTCACCCTTCCCCTCTCGGAGCCCGTCTAGAAAAATAACCCGACGGGACAAGACACCGCAAAAAAAGAAAGGCCCAGCCTCATGGCTACACAGGATTCTGCAGACAAGTATCTGTTTACGTTATTCCCCAGGCGCCAAAGAACTCTGTGTGAGCTGAGCTCAGAGAAAAGGGCCGTGAGATTAGATCAGCCTGGCGACGAAGGGCAAAGTCGACGGAGACGGGATTCTGCCATGGGTGGCACCGTCTGACCCCGCCAGGGGGAGGTTAAACAAGGGGGCGCAAGGAAGGAGGAGAGGTTCCAACGTGTGGGAGACTCACCAGGCTGGACCAGGGCGTGGTTTGTGGTGGCCAGAGAAACTTGAAGTTGGAGACGCAGCCCACCTTCTGTGCAACACCTTCCATCCTCCGCCTTTTTTCAGCGGAGGCTACAAAGTGGTCCACGGGGCTGGCTGTGGGTCACACGGGGCTGGTGTTGTGTGCACTGCTCAGATCTTGGCGTGGAATGATTAATCGTGACCGACAGAATGACAAAGGGATAATCGGGGATAATTAGGGAAGGAAAAGCTGCTGATGCCTTTAAATTGTAAGAAAACAAAAAGGATGGTGTTGGGAAAGGAAGTTTTTCCCCCTTCTTGGTTAGGGAATTTTCTAAGTCAGATCCTTTCAGTCATCCATCAACATCTCCTTTTTCTCTCTCTTTCATCTATTCATCTATCCATCCATCCAAATTGTATCTCTATTATCCATCCATCCATCCATCCAAATTATATCACTATTATCCATCCATTATATCTCTATTATATCTCTATCCATCCATCCATCCCAATTATATCAAACTTATCCATCCATCCATCAAAGTTATATCTCTGTTATCCGTCCATCCATCCATCCATCCCAATTATATCTCTATTATCCCTCCATCCATCCAAATTATATCTCTATTATCCATCCATCCATCCATCCATCCCAATTATATCAATCTTATCCATCCATCCATCAAAGTTATATCTCTATTATCAGTCCATCCATCCATCCATCCATCCCAGTTATATCTCTATTATCCATCCATCCATCCATCCAAATTATATCTCTATTATCCATCCAAATTATATCTCTATTATCCATCCAAATTATATCTCTATTATCTATCCATCCATCCATCCATCCATCCCAATTATATCAATCTTATCCATCCATCCATCAAAGTTATATCTCTATTATCAATCCATCCATCCATCCATCCATCCATCCATCCCAATTATATCTCTATTATCCATCCATCCATCCAAATTATATCTCTATTATCTATCTATCCATCCATCCATCCATCCATCCCTCCCAATTATATCAATCTTATCCATCCATCCATCCCAATTATATCAATCTTATCCATCCATCCATCAAAGTTATATGTCTATTATCAGTCCATCCATCCATCCATCCCAATTATATCTCTATTATCCATCCAAATTATATCTCTATTATCTATCTATCTATCCATCCATCCATCCCAATTATATCAATCTTATCCATCCATCCATCAAAGTTATATCTCTATTATCAGGCCATCCATCCATCCATCCATCCAAATTATATCTCTATTATCCATCCAAATTATATCTCTATTATCTATCTATCCATCCATCCATCCCAATTATATCAAACTTATCCATCCATCCATCAAAGTTATATCTCTATTATCAGTCCATCCATCCATCCATCCATCCATCCATCCATCCATCCATCCCAATTATATCTCTATTATCCATCCCAATTATATCTCTATTATCCATCCATCCATCCATCCATCCAAATTATATTTCTATTACGCACTACTGACCACTTCTTTAAGTTTTATATACACACAGATACACATACACTTTCTCTCTCTCTCTCTCTCTCTCTCTCTCTCTCTCTCTCTCTCTCACACACCCACCCACACACCCACACACCCACACACACACAGAGAGAGAGAGAGAGGGGAAAGAGAGAGAAAGAGAGAGAGAAAGAATATATTACATTGGCCTTGTTTGCAGCTGCCTCACACCACTGGCTCCCAATTCCTGGGATTCAACATCCTTTTTGCCAGAATTCCTGCTAAGCCCGACATCTCCCGTTTTTATTCCCGAATCTTTATTTCTCTTTATTTCTGTTCATGTAATTTTCTTTCTCCCATCCACTGAGATCCTCCTGAAAGCTTTTTTTCTGCAAACATGAGCCATGTTCCCCCTCTTTTGTGTTTTCCGACAATCTCACAAGCGTTCTGTCCACCAACAACATCGACGAAGACGTTGATGGGGATGGGGATGGGAGTAAAAATAGATGGCTCTTTGCATTTTTTGCATTGAATTTCCTGGAAGACTTAATTCTCCATTCTTGCAAGGCATGGTTTTTAAACTATTTCTCTTTGTTTCACTTTCTTCTTCTATTCCAGATGTTAGAGATCAGAATGTGAACAGAGCGTTAGAGAAGGGGGAAAAACAGAGCAGCAATTTTGAATTCTTCTTCTTCTTCTTCTTCTTCTTCTTCTTCTTCTTCTTCTTCTTCTTCTTCTTCTTCTTCTTCTTCTTCTTCTTCTCCTCCTCTCCTCCTCCTCCTCCTCCTCCTCCTCCTCTTCTTCTTGTTCTTCTGCTCCTTCTCCTTCTCCTCAGTTCTCCTCCTCCTCCTCCTCCTTCTCCTCAATTTTTCTTCTTCTTCTCCTTCTCCTCCTCCTCCTTCTCCTCAATTCTACTTCTTCTTCTTCTTCTTCTTCTTCTTCTTCTTCTTCTTCTTCTTCTTCTTCTTCTTCTTCTTCTTCTTCTTCTTCTTCTCCTTCTCCTTCTCCTTCTCCTTCTCCTTCTCCTTCTCCTCTCCTCCTCCTCAATTCTTCTTGTTCTTCTTCTCCTTCTCCTCAATTCTTCTCCTTCTCCTCAATCTTCTTCTCCTCCTCCTCCTCCTCCTCCTTCTCCTCAATTCTTCTTCTTCTTCTCTTCAATTCTTCTTCTCCTTCTCCTCCTCAATTCTTCTTCTTCTTCTTCTTCTTCTTCTTCTTCTTCTTCTTCTTCTTCTTCTTCTTCTTCTTCTCCTCCTCCTCCTCCTCTCCTCCTCCTCCTCCTCTTCTTCTTGTTCTTCTTCTCTCCTTCTCCTTCTCCTCCTCCTCTCCTCCTCCTTCTCCTCAATTCTTCTTCTTCTCCTTCTCCTCCTCCTTCTCCTCAATTCTACTACTACTTCTTCTTCTTCTTCTTCTTCTTCTTCTTCTTCTTCTTCTTCTTCTTCTTCTTCTTCTTCTTCTTCTTTCTCCTTCTCCTTCTCCTTCCTCCTCCTCCTCAATTCTTCTTGTTCTTCTTCTCCTTCTCCTCAATTCTTCTCCTTCTCCTCTACTTCTTCTCCTCCTCCTCCTCCTCCTCCTTCTCCTCAATACTTCTTCTCCTTCTCCTCCTCAATTCTTCTTCTTCTTCTTCTTCTTCTTCTTCTTCTTCTTCTTCTTCTTCTTCTTCTTCTTCTTCTTCTTCTTCTTCTTCCCCTCCTCCTCCTCCTCCTCCTCCTCCTCCTCCTCCTCCTCCTCCTCCTCCTCCTCCTCCATCACAGGTCCTCCTCCATCTCTCGGCTTCCCTCCCGATCATTTTAAATGATATTTCCCGTCAGAATTAGGTTTCGCCCCCACAAGTTCCCATTTGTGCTCGCCAAACAGCTGGATTTCATTCAGCCTCCAAAAACATTAAGAGTCACGTTTTCAATTTCTTTTCCATTTTTTTTTTTAAATGGTGAGTGGGTGAAAATAGAGAATTTAGCACAGTCATCTCCCAAATGAACCGCATTGTCAGCTAGAGAAGTTCCCCTTTTGGGTTTTCTCAGCCTCCAGTGACCCAGGCATCATGTGGGAACAGCTGTGTCCTACCTTAAAAGGTCGTTGTTAGCCTACCTTAAAGGGAATGTGAAATTTTTACACATTTCCAAACTTTTCCTCCCTCCTTCGTGGCAAGCTGCCTTCCAATATTTTCTTTTGGAAGAAAAGAAATTGTACACCTTTCCCAAATGGTCTTTTAAAATCTTAATTTCCGGGAACCAAAAAAAAAAAAAAAGTTAAGATATTCAATTGAGAGAAATTGAGTAGCGCTAATAGAAGAAGATTTAATTCAGCGCCCATCACCTTCAAAAATTCAACTAAACACATTTGAGTTTAATTGACCCTTTGCAAAATTGTTCCCTTTTCCAATTTCGACTCCTGACAAATTTTATCCATGTTTTAATCATCGTCTTTTAAAACTGGTAATCTTAGCGCTGTAAAATCTCACTTCATGGAGTGTGTTTTAAATTCTTTGACCAATCCAGTTTTATTGGACCCCAAACCACTTACTTTAAAAAAAAAAAAAATTTACAAAGAAGGATGGTTTGAAAATATTTTTCACCCGTCCGTAAAATAAATATTTCTAAAATTGAGAGGAATACTTCAAATATGCAGGCCCTCTTTTCACCAACGAGAAACCAGCTTGACTGCTTAAAACAATCCTTTTTTAAAAAAAATTTATATCGCGTAAAACCAGCATGTAGAAATCACTTGGTATCACACGGGAACACATCCCTTAATAGATCGCGATATTTCTTTCTGGATATAAAGGAATAATTAACGAGGCTTAGAGATAATCAAATGAAGGATGATTGGATCAAGATGGAATTTGGCTTGTATTTAAAGATAGATTGCCTTTAATCATGGAGGATCATCTAATAATCAGGCATTAATAAATCATCATATAAAGATAAGTATGATGATTTATTAATGCCTGATTATTAGATGTATTACGAAGTCAGTTATCCACATAGGGAATTGACTTCGTAATACATACAATGTACAGTACTACAAATTTTAGAATTCATTTTTAATTAGTCAGACCGTATATAATTAACACTGGATTTTATTACAGATTTTAGTTGTTATTTATTATTTTATACTAGAAGTTTTAAGTGTATATACACCGAGTGCTTTTATTTGTTCTGGTCTAAGACTGTATAATAATAAATTGAAAACATTTTTAATCCGTTTTAATCTGGGGAAATTTGAAAGCTTGGCTGTCTTGACTAGAAACGAGGGTTAAACATGGTTATAAAATAAACCGCAGTGACATGAATACAATTCGTGTTTTAGCAATTCCTAACAAAGCAGGAATAATTTGGCACCAATAATCCAGAAAGGCCAAAGACAAGAGCGCTTCAGAGCACGTGCAGAGTTCCTTAGGCTCCCTAGCTGAAAAAAACCACCTTTTTTTTGAGAAATTTAAACCAGAGAATTTGATTTTGGATTGATTTCATTGAGAAAGGAAGAGAAACTGAACTCATGGGGCAAGTTAGTTGTGTTGCGCTTTTAGCAAACCAAATTGTGATGCTTCATTTGTCGCTCCTTCTTATAGCTGCCCACCGCTTGGGTGTCCAAAAAGGAAGATCCAAGGGGGAGGCATTTATTCGGAAAATGAGATTTGGGGCCCCACAGAAGCTTTGCGCCTTGTCACTCGACGCGAACTTAAACAAACATAGCATGGTAGAACCAACTGGTGGAACGTAATATTTTAGGCTTATTTGTGAGTGAGTGTGTGTACACTTTCGCTGGTATTAGCTATGAACATTCCTTGGTTTTTGGATCGCGGAATAATTATAAAAGAAACTGGAACAGATTTTTCTACGCAGAGCAGAGCTGGGGAGCTGGAGACCATGATTTCAACTGGTGTCCATCCAGAACTTCCTCCTCAAGAGGTGAAACTCAAGTGCCTTCAGACGTTGTGGGGGCTTCATCGCAGGAGGCTTTTAAGAAGAGACTGGGCAGTCACCTGTCTGAAATGGTATAGGATCTCCTGCTCGAGCAACGAGCTGGACTAGAAGACCTCCAAGGTTCCTTCCAGCGCTGTTATTTATTTATTTATTATTTATTAGTTCGATTTATATGCCACCTTCTCGGAGACTCAGGGCGTTACAATGCGTTAAGCAGCCTTCATACTTAGTATATACCTGCTTAAGGGCTTTCAAAGCTGTTCTGTACAAAGTCAACTTATTGACAATCCGGTCCTCATTTTACCTACCTCGGAAGGATGGACTGTCAACTTCCTGTGAGATTTGAACTTGCAGTAATTGCAGGCAGCCAGCTAAGTGCTACTTTAACAGCAGTTTTAGTCCGCTGCGCCACCAAGGTTATCGATTACTTCAACTGGGGTTTCTCAACCATCAATTCAATTGGGGTTCCTCAACCTTCTCAACTTTAAACCGAGTGGACTTCAACTCCCGGAACCCCCCAGCCAGCGTTAGTAAGACCACACCTGGAATCCTGCATCCATTCACACATTACAAAAAACGATGCTGGGACTTTGGAAAAAGTGCAGAGAAGAGCAACTAAGAGGATTAAAGAGACTAAAGGATGGTTGCAGGACTTGGGTATGGCCAAGAAGAAAAGAAGGACTACTGGGGGACATGATAGCAATATTCCAATATTTGAAGGGCTGCCACCAAGAAGAGGGGCTCAATTTATTTTCCAAAGCATCAGAAGGCAAGACAAGAAACGATGGATGGAAACTAACCAAGGAGAGAGGCAACCTGGAATTAAGGAGAAACTTCCTAACAGTGAGAAGAATTAACCAGTGGAACAGAAGTTGTGGATGCTCCATCAATGGAAGTTTTTAAGAAGAGACTGGACAGCCATTTGTCTGAAATGGCATAGGTTTCAAGGTCATCTAGTCCAACTAGATGACCTTGAAGGTCCCTTCCATCTCTCTCCTGATTGATTGAAGTTCACCTGGCTCGAGGTTGCCAATGTTGAGTAACTAATCTCAACTCAAAGCAAGGTTGTACTTGTGAACCAAATTCTGTCTTGGTGTCTTCTACCATCCACCTACTCTATCTCAACACTTCCAAGCAGGGGAAGATATTTTGAGATTCTTCTCTGGAGCCAAGCCTGCTGAAGCTGAGAAGACAGGAAACGACTTGAAGGAACTTAAGATGGACTAGGACTTCCCTCAGATCTCATCTCTGGATCGGAGAGAAACCGAAAAAGAGACTTTTAACTCCTTGTAGCACAGTTCACCCTTCTTGAAGACAAACCCCAGAATTGGTGAAGAAGCCCAGATCGACCTCCTTCCCCAAAGAGATTACAAGCCCATCACCCCCATCCAGATGTCTCCTTCCATCTCCTCACCTTTGACAGAGTCAAGATTGCCAGGTCTTCCCCTAAACATCCCCTAAACACACTTTAAAAAAAGATGTGGAGACTCTAGAAAGAGTGCAGAGAAGAGCAACAAAGATGATTAAGGGACTGGAGGCTAAAACATACGATCAACGGTTGCAGGAACTGAGCATGGCTAGTCTAGTGAAGAGAAGGACCAGGGGAGACATGAGAGCAATATTCCAATTTTTGAGGGCTGCCACAGAGAGGAGGAGGGGGGTCAAACTATTTTCCAAAGCACCCGAAGGCCAGAAGGAATAATGGATGGAAACTGAACAAGGAGAGATTCAACCTGGAAATAAGGAGGAATTTTCTGACCGTGAGAACAATCAACCCATGGGACAGAAGTTGCCTTCAAAAGTTGTGGGAGCTTCATCACTGGAAGCTTTCAAGAAGAGACTGGACTGGCATCGGTCAGAAATGGTGTAGGGTCTCCTGCTTGGGTAGGGGTTGGACTAGATGACCTACTACAAAGGTCACTTCCAACTCTGTTCATCGGTATCTGTAACTGCTTCTGGATCCATTTTAGCAGATCCTACAACCCTTCTTGATGGTCTCATCGATTGACCTCAATCCCGAGATTCCTCTCCCGAATTTGGAGAGGAGGACGGGCTCTCCTTGGACCACTCACCCACCCACCCCCAAAAATACCCCCCAATTGTAGCATCTCCCTTTTCCGACGGGAGACTCGAGCGAGAACGGTACTTACTGGTCGTCATGGCTGCAGGGCCAGAGATGAGAAGCAGCACGGCGAAGTACCACAAATCCATCTCCCCGTGATTTGAACGGTCAGTGCGTGTCCCTTCTCCACTTGGACCCCCCTTAGCCCGTGTCCAGGGGCAAAGGGCTGGAGAAACTGGATCTCGCCTGGCTTGGTCGTTGTGCAACGGGACGAGGGACGCACAGACGGTTCAGTTCGGCTGTTCTCCACTCCAGTCTCGGTCCCTTTTCAGGAAAGGCTCAAGGGTGATGGAGCCCAGCGAGCGAGGACACGAAGCAACCAGACCGAAGTTCAACAGGTTTTGGACAAAGGCAGGCAGAGAACCTCCTTCTCGTCCTCCGAGCTCTCAAATGTCGAAATGCTCAAGCTGGGACTTCGCTCGGCTCTAATGATATGCCGGGGCAGGAAATCAGCTCCCTCTGCCAAGATTTTTGCTGCCAAAGCAAAAGAAAGGAAATGCAATTTTTTTCCCCTCCTCTTTTCTTTAGCTCTCTCTCTCTCTTTTTTTTTTTAAAGAGGAATTTTTTTAAAAAAAAAGCAGCTTCAAAGGATGCCAAAAAGAAAAAGAAAAAAAAAATTCCTGCTTGACAGTGAAAAATCTCCGACGGAGAATTAAAGACGTGATTTTCGACAGGGGAACGACTCAACTTCTCCTTTCGGAGGTCACGGGGGAAGTTTTTAGGGACAAAGTTTATTCTGTTTTTGGGGGTGTTTTAAAACTCATTTTTTTAAGGGGGGTCTCTCCTGGGCAGGACAGTGTAGGATGAAAACTGAAACGGGGGGGGTCTGTTTTTTAGGCAAGAATTTATATATATTTGTTTTGCACCCTTAGGCGGCCTCTCTTTCCTCATTTCGTGCAATCTTTTTTTAATTTAGTTTAATGTAATTTTTTTGGCGGCTGAGATTAATGTGAAAGTTTACTAAAAATGATCTAGGAATTTTGCACGGGGGGGGAACGGACGAGAAGTCAAAGCTGAAGGGACGTAGCAGCAAACGCTTTCAGTCTTTACTCTTAAAGAGGATTCTTTCTCTGCCCCCCATTCTCACAAATTCGAATCTGAACTTCATGAGGTCTAGCCGCTTCATTTCGTGTTAGCCCCTATTTTACAGTGGGAAGGTTCTAGAGCTTTTTTTTTTTGGCTGGTGTTTTAGCTTACACCATTCATGCACTAGGGGAGCCCCCCTTTCAGCCCCCATTCTCACCATCTCCTGTCCTGAACTTCATGAGGTCTAGCTGCTTCATTTCGTGTCAGCCCCTATTTTATAGTGGGAAGGTTCTAGAGCTTTTTTTGGGGGGCTGGTGTTTTGGCTTACACTATTCATGCCCTAGGAGAGCCTCCTTTCAGCCCCATTCTCACCATCTCCTGTCCTGAACTTCATGAGATCTAGCCACTTCATTCTGTGTCAGCCACTATTTTATAGTATGTTCTACAATTTTTGGGGGGGTCTGTGTGTTATGGTATAGGATTAATTCACCCGCAGGCTCCTGTTTTATTTAAAAGCTGGACCAAGGAGTGGGTTGGAAAGATTAGAAATAAGAACGTCTCCAAATGCTGCTGATGGCTCTTTTAAAACGAACAGGATTTTAATTTTAATTTTATTTTAAAATGGATTTTAAAATAGGATTATGGCAATTAGGAGCTTTCGGACAAAACAGTCTCCTGGCAGAAGTAATATATCTGAGTTTTCTGGCCCTGTTCAAACAGGAAATGATCACCATCTGTAAGCCGTCCAACATTCCTTTGGCCACTGTTTGGAAAATTCCACCCGGTTGGACTAAATGACCTCTGGGTTCCCCCTCAACGATGCTAAGAATATGGAACTTCTTCCCGGTCTCTTCGTGTACAGGTAGCCCTCGACTTATGTGAGCTCAACATTTGCATTGCTAAGCGGGACAAGTCAGTTTTGCCCTGTTTTAGGACCTTTTAGCGTCGCTAAAACGAACCGTCGTAAGTCAAGGACTACCTCTATTGACAGGACTTGGGGTGGGGGGAATTCCTTTTTCAGCGGAAGTCAAAAGGAAACGCTCTTTTTCCTTTGCTGCCATTAAAAATAGGAGAATTACGTTCCATTTGCCGTCGCTTTGGGAGCAAAAAACTGGAAAACAGGCGGCCCAAAAAACATTCCTTTGCATTTTTTCCGTCCCTTCCTGGAGCTCGGCAAACAATCCTCAAAAATCCAAATCCTCTCCCATGTACGGACCGCTTAACCCTCCTTGCCCTACACCCCCCCCTGCAAGAATTTCCTGGATACCTCCTTGTTGTTGTTTTTCCAGAAAAACAACACACAGAGAAAAAAAAATTCCTCCCGGTATTTGGAGTTCTTGGATTTCTTTGACGCGATGGGGTTTGCAAAACTCCAATTTCCTCCCGCTTTTCCTCCGCGGCCAGCGGAGAGGAAAAGAAGCAGGGAGGGTGGAAGGAAGGAGATGGCGCTGAAGGATGCCAGGAGGGCAGGCTGGGAGAAAGATAGACTGCTTTGGCACCAGGGGCTCGAAGGATTCAGAGCGAGTCCCGAGTGGGGTCACTTTTGACAGGGTCCCCTCTATTGCAACTTTTTTCGACCTTAGCAAGTTTAATCTCTCTCCCTGTCTCATATATTGATAATCTATCATCTATATATCTATATATGGTATCTTCTCTGTCTGTCTGTGTTATACCATCTGTCTATCTCTATTTCCTCTACATATGTCTCTCTAATTTATTATCTATCCATCAACTATATCATCTATCATCTATAACTATCTCTGTCCTCTATCATCTGTCAGTCTTTCTGTCTGGCTATCATCTATCTATCTATCTATCTATCTATCTATCTATCTATCTATCTATCTATCTATCCTTTATCTATCTACCTACCTACCTGCATCTCTCTCTCTCTTTCTTTCATAGATAGATAGATAGATAGATAGATAGATAGATAGATAGATAGATATGGATGGATAGAAAAATAGATAGATAGATAGATAGATAGATAGATAGATAGATAGATAGATGGATGGATGGATGGATGGATGGATGGATGGATGGATGGATGGATGGATAGATAGTTGTGGATATATTTAAGAGGTAGGTAAGTAGGTAGAAAGATAGATAGTTGTGGATGTATTTAAGAGATAGATAGATAGATATGGATGGATAGAAAAATAGATAGATAGATAGATAGATAGATAGATAGATAGATAGATAGATAGATAGATAGAGATGGATAGATAGAAAAATACATAGATGATAGAGATGTATTTAAGAGATAGATAGATAGATAGATAGATAGATAGATAGATAGATAGATAGATAGGGATGGATGGATGGATAGAAAAATAGATATAGATAGATAGATAGATAGATAGATAGATAGATAGATAGATAGGGATGGATGGATAGAAAAATACATAGATAGATCATAGAGATGTATTTAAGAGATAGATAGATAGATAGATAGATAGATAGATAGATAGATAGATAGATAGATAGATAGATGATAGATAGATGAGATGGATGGATGGATGGATGGATGGATAGATAGTTGTGGATATATTTAAGAGGTAGGTAGGTAGGTAGGTAGGTAGAAAGATAGATAGATAGATAGATAGATAGATAGATAGATAGATAGATAGATAGATAGATAGTTGTGGATGTATTTAATAGATAGATCGAAAGATCGATCGATCGATAGATAGATAGGGATGGATAGATAAGATAGAAAAACAGAGAGAGAGAGATGTGGATGTATTTAAGAGGTAGGTAGGTAGGTAGGTAGAGAGAGAGAGAGAGATAATCTATCTGAGTAGAATAGAGCTGGAAGGGACCTTGGAGGTCTTCTAGTCCAGCCCCCTCCTCAAGCAGGAGAACCTATATCATTTCAGACAAGTGACTGTCCAGCCTCTTCTTAAAAAAGCCTCCAGTGATGAAGCACCCACAACTTCTGGTGGCAAGCTGTTCCACTGGTTAATTGCCCTCACTGTTAGGAGGTTTCTCCTTAATTCCAGGTTGCTTCTCTCTTTAATTAGTTTTCCCTCCCTCCCTCCCTCCCTCTATCTATCTATCCCCATTTTATGACCTTTCTTGCCACAGTTGTTAAGTGAGTCACTGCAGTTGTTCAATGAGTAACAAGTTGTTCAATGAATCCGGCTTTCCTCTTGATTCTGCTCGAAAGGGGGAATCACACACGATCCCGGGACACTGCAACCGTCATAAGTACGAGTCAGTTGCCAAGCCCCTGAATTTAGATCCTGCTATTACGGTCGTAAAGCGTGGGGGGGGGGAAAAAACCAATCGCAAGTCCCTTTTTTTTCCAGCACCATTGTGACTTCGAACAGTCGCTAAACGACCGTTGTAAGTCGGGGACCACCTGTAATGGATGAGAAAGTTGCCATTCGGCGCCGGGAACCGGGCGGAAAACTTTGAAGGCTGTAGAAAGAATCGGAGCCGCAGCTCTCCAATTTGGGCTGTCTCTTAAACGGCCAATTGCTTCTCCTTCTCCTGACCCCAAGAGATGCTTCGGTCCAGACAGAGAGGCATCCTTGTGGAATGGGGCAGGGCGGGGCAGGGGAGGGGGGGCAAAGGATGCACGCGTGTGAGGAAATGGGGGGGTGTCACATCCTCCTGCCCCGACATTCCAGCCACGTGCCGTGTCTCAGATGTCGGCGGGGAGGAATCTCTCGGTCCCAGCCAGGCTCCTCCGTTCCTGTTTATCGCTGCGGCTCCTTGGCGATTATTTGATGATTCGGGACATCTGAGACTGTTTTGTCCACTTGATTTCCTTCCCCCCCCTTGCCCCCCCGGTCGCCCTGTCGTCTCCCCGAGGCCAGCTTGTGGCTGATCTCTTCGAGGGGGAGGGGGGGGCTTCGGTGGGGGAAGGGTAGACCGGATAGCCTGGTTCTCTGGTACGTGGGCAGCCCTCCCACCCCCTTCCTTGCACCTTACACGCAGGGACCTCGCCATGCCCTAGACGTCTGAGTCAGCTAACAACATTGGTCGTAAGTCGAGAACTAAATGTATCCCGGCCTTGGGTAGTGCCAGCAATGTTCTAATGGTGTTTTCTCTCTCTCATCTCTATTCTGTCTGTCTGTCTGTCTATCCATCTATGATTTCTCTGTTATCTATCCATCCATCCATCCATCCATCCATCCATCCATCCATATCTATATCTCTATATCTCTTTCAATTCTATCTCTCCTCTCTCATCTCTCTCATCTCTTTCTCTCTCTCATCTATCTATCTATCTATCTATCTATCTATCTATCTATCTATCTATCTATCTATTTATCATCTATCATCTATCTAGTAAACAGTAACAGAGTTGGAAGGGACCTTGGAGGTCATCTAGTCCCAACCCCCTGTGCACATAGGAGACCTGTACTAGGGATTTGAACCGCCGAACTGCCGACCTTTCTGATTGACAAGCTCAGTGTCTTAGCCCTGAGCCACGTAGTCAGGCTTTTTTATCTGTCTGTCTGTCTATCTATCTACCTACCTATCCATCCATCCATCCATCCAATCATCCATCCATCCATCCATCCATCCATCCATC
>NW_026843811.1:0-43397 GCF_029531705.1 Pantherophis guttatus | reverse complement strand
GAAAGGAGATCGGCAGTTCGGCGGTTCGAATCAGTCCCCAATTTACAATGGTCCGTTTAGTGACCGTTCGAAGTTACAACAGCACAGGGAAATGCGATCTTATGACCGTTTTTCAGGTGTACAACCATTGCAGCGTCCCCATGCTGATGTGATCAAAATTGTCAGCTTGGTGACTGACTCATATTTATGACGGTTGCCGTGTCCCAAAGTCACATGATCTCCTTTTTTGTGACCTTTCGGACAAGCAAAGTCAATGGGGAAGCCAGATTCATTTAACGACCAGGTGATTAAACTAACAACTGCAGTTTTCACTTCACAATTGTGGTATGGTCATAACATGGGGCCAAAGTCACTTTAATAGCTGTCCGTCTTAGCAACAGAAATTTTGGGCCCGGTGGTGGTCGTAAGTGTTGTGGTCCACCAGCAGCCTGCGGAGCTGGCAGCGGAGATGGACAGAGCAGCTAAAGCAAAAGGGATGACTCGGGAGTAAAGCCAGGAGATGATTGGCCCCTCCCTTAAGGCTTAAAAGAGCAGCAAAGGCTCTTGAGCTCTTTGTAGGAAAGCAATGTTGCTAAATCTGTTTCCAGTCGGCATCTCTTGTTTCTGAACTTCGTGGGGCTTTGCCAAGAAAGGCCTTTGGCAGGGTGCCAAAGAAGATAAAGGTTTATGATAAGCCCGAAGGACTTTTTCTGAAGGACTTATTTTGGAATTAATTTGGACTAAGCTGGGAATGAAGTCATTCTCAGCTGTTATAATAAAATAGGATTGTTTGGGACTAATTGTGTCTTGTAATGACTAAGTGAGCCTGGGTCACGACAGTAAGCCAAGGACGACTTGCATCCTTTTAAATTTCCTTTTAAATATTGGAGGATGATCTTTGCAATTGCAACCGACTGATTACAATCCATAAAACTTCTAGATTGGAGTAGAAAATAATTCTTTTTTTTTTTTTTAAAGAATCAATTTTCTGCTTTGCCTGTTCTCATATCTATGACAGTTGCAGTGTCCCGGGGGTTACGGGATTCCCCTTTTGCGACATTCTAACAAGCAAAGTCCATGGAGGAACCCAACTCCCTTACCGTTACCAACTTAACAACGCGGTGGCTCACTTAACAGACGTGGCAAGAGAGGTTGTAAAACGGGACCAAGTTCACTCCACAAAATTCTCCCTTCAGCAGAATTATGTTGTCGTACGGTTCATGGTCTACCTGTAGCATTTCGGACAAAGGGTTGTCCAATCTCTTTCCCCCAGTGCCCTCTTCGTGGTGCTTGCCATCTTGGTTTTTTTTTCGACCTACATAATCTAATCTTGAAGTAGTTTTACAGCTCATCTGCCTGGAACACGCACTGTGCATCAGACATTAATACAATTGAGCGAGTCCAGAGATATTTCACTAGAAGAGTCCTCCACTCCTCTGCTCACAATAGAATCCCTTATGCCACTAGGCTCGAAATTTGGGGCTTAGACAATTTAGAACTATGCCGCCTTCGGTCTGACCTAAACATAGTGCACAAAATTATCTCCTACCTGTCAATGACTACTTCAGCTTCAACTGCAACAATACACGAGCACACAATAGATACAAACTCAAGGTAAACCGCTCCAAACTTGATTGCGGAAAATACGACTTCAGCAACAGAGTGGTCAATGCCTGGAATGCACTACTTGACTCTGTGGTTTCTTCTCCAAACTCCCAAAACTTTAACTTTAAACTGTCTACTATTGACCTCACCCCATTCCTAAGAGGTCTTGTAAGGGGCGTGCATAAGAGCACCAGCGTGCCTTCCGTCCCTGTCCTACTGTCCCCATTTATTCGTCCCCATTTCATGTATTCATAATCATGTTTATACTTATAAAAAGGTAAAGGTTCCCCTCGCACATACGTGCCAGTCGTTCCCGACTCTACGGGGCGGTGCTCATCTCCGTTTCAAAGCCGAAGAGCCAGCGCTGTCCAAAGACGTCTCTGTGGTCATGTGGCGGCATGACTCAACGCCAAAGGCGCACGGAACGCTGTTCCCTTCCCACCAAAGGTGGTCCCTATTTTTGCATTTTTTTTACGTGCTTTCGAATTGCTAGGTTGGCAGAAGCTGGGACAAGTCACGGGAGCTCACCCTGTTACGCGCCGCTAGGGATTCGAACCGCTGAACTGCCGACCTTTCGATCGACAGCTCAGCTCAGCCACCCGCGTCCCTTAGGGTTTATACTTACATTTCTTATACGTATTTGACAAATTAAATCAATCAATCAATCAATCAATCAATCAATCAATCAATCTTCTGGGCAGCTTCTGGCTGTCAAGATAGAGAACCCCTTTCCCTGGAGTACACTCCTCGTTTGGCTACTTAATCTCTCTTCCCCCACCTACCCACCCACTCACCCTACCCCCCGCCCTTGTTCTCTGACCTTTGATGTTAATTGATACCGAGCGGCCTTTAATCCTCGCCCTCTCCCCTCCCTCGCTCTTGTTCTTGGGGGCATCTGCTCGGCGAGGGGAGGAAGAGGAGGAGGAGGAAGCCGGCTGTTGAACCGCCTGTCCGCCTGTTTGCCATCTGCTTCCACCCTGGGCTCCTTCTCCATCCTGGTGAGCAGAATCCTTAATGAACCCGGGGAGCGTCTGTCCAACGGCGGGGGTGTGTGGTAAGGAAGGGAGAACAAGAGATTTGGGGAGGGGGGACAACAGAGGGAACAAGAAAGAAAGAGGGGGAAACTCCCCGCAATTAAGAGCCTGGCTTTTGTTGAGTGATCCTTGACCCGAGACATGGACATTTCGAGGGGAATGCTGGGGGCAAGCCAAATCTCTAATGGGAAAACCCACTTCCCCTCCCTGCCTATCCCCAGGGAGGTGGGAGATGGAGAAGGGAATGCAAACAGACGACTGGGATGACTGGAAGGGATGGGAAAGGCTGGGAGAGGTTCCTGGTCGGAGGAGGAGGATGGAAGAGTTTGCATCCTCAGAACAAGCAGTTTCGTTTCAATTCCTGGTCTGGCCATCTGCCTCTTCGCTTCGACTTATCCCCGTATTGTCGGTAATCATATTAGGGGCAAATGTTGAATGTTCAACAGCTCAGCTCGGCTTTCTGGTTTCTCTGACTGGCCGGAGCCTGAATGAGATGGAGTTCGATGCAGGACCGTATATGCATATGGGAGATAGCCAATGATGCAAACTGACCGGAAGGGAAGTGAATTCAAATTAAATTAAATAATTAAAGGAATAAAATAAAATAGTGAGGTAAAGTCAAATAAAGTAAAAAAAAAAAATAGCAAGGTAAAGTACAATAAAGTCAAATAAAATAGTGAGGTAAAGTCAAATAAAATCAAATAAAATAGTGTGGTAAAGTCAAATAAAATAGCGAAGTAAAGTCAAATAAAGTCAAATAAAATAGCGAAGTAAAGTCAAATAAAGTAAAAAAAATATAGCGAGGTAAAGTACAATAAAGTCAAATAAAATAGTGAGGTAAAGTACAATAAAGTCAAATAAAATAGCGTGGTAAAGTCAAATAAAGTCAAATAAAATAGCGAGGTAAAGTCAAATTAAGTCAAATAAAATAGTGAGGTAAAGTCAAGTAAAGTCAAATAAAATCGTGAGGTAAAGTAAAATAAAGTAAAATAAAATAGCGAGGTAAAGTAAAGTAAAATAAAATAGTGAGGTAAAGTCAAATAAAGTCAAATAAAATAGCGAGGTAAAGTCAAATAAAATAGCGTGGTAAAGTCAAATAAAGTCAAATAAAATAGCAAGGTAAAGTAAAATAAAGTAAAATAAAATAGTGAGGTAAAATAAAATAAAACAGTGAGGTAAAGTAAAATAAAGTAAAATAAAACAGTAAGGTAAACTAAGCTGAACTAAAATAAAACAAAAAATAAGATAAAGTAAGATGAAATGCAATTAATTTTTTTTTTTAAGTAAAACAATGTAAACTAAGCTAAACTTTAAAATTTACAAAATAAAGAACGGTAAGGTAAAGTAAAAGAAAATAAACATGAAACAAAGTAAGATAAAGTAAACTAAAATAAAATAAAATAAAATAAAATAGTAAGGTAAAGTAAGCTAAAATAAAATAAATAAAAAATAAGATAAGGTAATGTATACTAAAGTAAAGTAAAATAATAATATTAAATTAAAAAAGAAAGTAAGGTAAGGTTAAGAAAAATAAAATACAATAAAAATGAAATGAAGTAAGGGAAACTAAACTAAACTTAAAAAGTGAAATAAAATATAAAATAAAAGAACATCGCAAAAACTTTCTCTCCCTCTTCACTCACAACACGCCCTCCCAAAACATAAATCCAGGGGTTAAATGTGCAAAATTTTGCAGACGAAGCATTTCTAGCAGCTTGGGTGCATGGATGCGTCATCAAGCATATGTCACTTTTAAAAAAGGAGATGCAAAAAAGATACCATTTTGCATGCATTTGCATATTTTAAGGGACTATTTTTATGATGAGGCTGAGATATTTTAGTTCACGCTGCTCCGTTGTCCCTGGGCAGCTGTGAGGTGAAGAAAAGAACAGTGCAGAATTTATGAATTGCTCAGAGAGGCAGGTTTAATCCCGGCCGGGTTCGCACAACCGGCTAAACCCAGCTTAATAAAACACGGCGACGCCAGTTGCGCCCAAATGAAGACACCGTATGAAGGAGGGACAGGATCGCTTCTTCTTAAACCGAGGTTGCTTCTCTCCTCGATTCGTTTCCATCCATTGCTTTTCAGATGCTTTGGGGCGATGGCTCACATGCCTGTGGCACGCGTGCCATGGGTTCGCCATCACGGCCTTACACCATCTCAGACAAATGGTTTTGCATTTGCCCCCTCAACTCCAAGAGGCAAAGCTCTTCCATTGATTAATTATTTTCACCACCAGGAAATTTCTCCTTAGTTCCTCGTTGGATCACCCTCTGGTGAGCTTCCATTCAACCCTTCTTGTCCAGCCCTCTCAGGCGCTTTGGAGAATACATTTATTCCTATTTTTAACCTCAAATGAGTGGATCGGTTATGCAACGTCAGCAGTTCTCTCTGAAATTTTTAATCCTTTTCTTAATCTGTACAATTTGTCCGGAGAACAAGTCCATGTATTCTGGGGGAATCAAAAGTAGGTTTGCAGGGCTTGCAATAAATAACAAATTACTGTTCAATAGTGAAGTTAATGGCCAGGATATATGGCATTAGCTAACTTCCTCCAGAGCTCTGGCCTTCGTTAAGATCCTAATTCTTCCTGCAATTAAGCATTAGGCCTACTTGCTTTCAAGTGATTGATTCTTCGACTATGCGTTGGATGTTCAGAGTAGGTTAATGCTGTTAGTACTCGGAGATGATGACACTGAGTTAAGCCGAAAGGAAATGTTAAGATAATAAATACTAACCTGAACATGAGCATATAACTCCTCTCTCTTTTCGATAAACCTTCTATTGTGCTTCTCTTTGGAAAGACAACGAAGATATTGAGAGCTTAGAAAGAGAGTAGAGAAGGATAACAAAGATAATTAGGTGATTGCATGCTAAACCCTACAATGAACCGTTGCAGGAACTAGATATCAGGGATGAAATCCAGAAGGTTCCGACAGGTTCTGGAGAACTGGTAGCGGAAATTTTGAGTAGTTCGGAGAACCGGCAAATACCCACTCTGGCTGGCCCCAGAGTGGGGTGGGAATGGAGATTCTGCAATATCCTTCCCCCAGGAGTGGTGAGGGAATGGTGATTTTGCAGTATCCTTCCCCTGCCATGCCCACCAAGCCGCACCACGCCCACCAAGCCACGCCCACAAAACTGGTAGTAAAAATATTTGGATTTCACCACTGTTAGATATGCCTAGTCTGATGAAAAGGAGGACTAGGAGAGACATGATAGCAGTCTTCCAATATTTGAGGGGCTGTCAGAGAAGAGGGAGCCAACCTATTCTCCAAAGCACCAGAAAGCAGGACAAGAATGGATGGAAATTAATCAAGGAGAGAAGCAACCTAGAACTAAGGAGGAATTTCCTGAAGGAGAGAATAATTAACCAGTGGAACCACTCGCCTCCAGAAGTTGTGGGTGCTCCATTACTGGAGGTTTTTAAGAAGAGATTAGACTGCCATTTGTCTGAAATGGTATAGGGTTTCCTGCCTAAGCAGGGGGTTGGACTAGAAGACCTCCAAGGTCCCTTCCGACTCTAATATTCCGTAGATCTCCAGTGCCGGCTGGCTTTGAATCTCCCAAACAGTTATGCTTGCCACCATGATTGAAAAGCAGAACGATGCAAAATAAATAAATAAATAAAATCTTGGTCTATTGTTGTGACAGGAGCCTGTTTTCAATTTTTAGAAAGCAATATTTTCTTAAGCCCGATTTTTCTTCCTTGTTTTAAACCGCCACTGACAACATGATTGGAAGCCTCCTCCAGCTGTCTAAACATTACGATAATTTAAATATCATTGATTCATTGGTTCTACCAGGTTTTCGGATGCAATCGGAGCAACTGGCTTAAAAAGAAATGCATTTCTTTCTCTTTTTCTTCTCAGTCATAGCCATGTTTAATAAGAACAAACCATTTGAAGGATGGTGTTTTGATCTAGGCTTTCCCCAGCAGCATGAAGCCTCATCCCCCAAAAAAACCCTTTTATTAAATTTACGGTGAATTCCTCTCCAGCAAAATCTTTCCTCTCTCACAGTCTTTCAAGATGGGTCACAATTACCGACCTTGATCAGGCTTGGAGAGTGGCCAGGCCGATATCTTTCAGACGCCGCAATACTTGGCAAGAATGCAGGAATGAACTAATTGTCTCCTGCAAACTCCACTCCCCTTTCGTTCCTCTTTTACTCCCTCTGGGAGGGGCCCTTCATCGTCCACCTGTGGCCTTACTCCAGTGTTGAAATCCAAATTTATTTAACTACAGGTTCTGCGGGCATGGCTTGGAGGGCATGGTGCGGCTTGGTGGGCATGGCAGGGGAAGGATACTGCAAAATCTCCATTCCCTCCCCACTCCTGGGGAAGGATATTGCAAAATCTCCATTCCCACCCCATTCTGGGGCCAGCCAGCGGTGGTATTTGCCAGTTCTCTGAACTACTCAAAATTTCCGCTACCGGTTCTCCGAACTGCTCAAAATTTCCGCTACCGGTTCTCCGAACTGCTCAAAATTTCCGCTACCGGTTCTGCAGAACCTGTCAGAACCTGCTGGATTTCACCCTTGCCTTACTCCCAAGTCGACCCTTGTTCTTTAGCTGTTCCCTTCGTCTGGCAACTCTGCACATGCACACACTGGGAACAGGCTCCAGCTGTTCCTCTGCCTCACTGATGTCTGACTCCGAAGGCAGCTGATAACTGTCAGACGGCCCTGGCCCCCTCTGTGCCTCCAACGCAGAGCCCTCATCAGAGCCTTCCCCAGACTCTAGGACTGGCCCATGTTCCTCCCCAACCTCCTCATTGTCCGAATCTGTTGCCCGATCCGCTGGCGGGCCATAAGAAATGGGAACTCGTGTTCTCGGATTGAGGAGAATCACCAACTATTTCCAATTTATCTCGGGGAAATTCTTCACTGGAGATGGTGTTGCAAGCACCTTGAGAATTCGAGGAGACACTTTGCTAGGCCACATGTGGTCCAGAAAGCTAAAAAAAAATGTACAATTTAATGGTCAAGAAAAGCCAACAGAACAACATGACTGGAGAAGGGTCCTTTGATAACCCAATTCATTTCAAGTATGTGAAGAGTTGGAGCGGTTGTGTCTTAATTAGCAAATGCCCCTGTCTCGGCGAAGCAACCTGCCATCACTCATGCAGTTGTGTATCTCCTGCAACCACAACGCTTAAGTCAACGGGCAGCAGTCATTAGCCGGAGAGCGAGAAAAAGGGGCACATTAGCAAGACGCCCCTGGCTGGGAGCTTGTGCATCATTTTGACAAGCCTATTTGCCACCTACGGAGCCCACATCCCCTTAAATACATTTTGCATGCATTTTCCACCATTGCAACCCCCCCTTCCCTCCCACCAAGCTCCATATTTTAAAAGTGTATTTTGGACAGTTGTGGAGCCTTGATCAACTTATTTTCCAAAGCACCGGAGGGCCAGGAGAAGAAACAACGGATGGAAACTCATCAAGGAGAGAAGCAACCTGGAATTAAGGAGAACGTTCCTAACGGTGAAAAAAATGAACTAGTGGAGGCCAAGAGAAGAGGAGAGGAGAGGAGAGGAGAAGAGAAGAGGAGAGGAGAGGAGGAGAGGAGAGGAGAGGAGAGGAGAGAGAGAGAGAAGAGGAGAGAGAGGAGAGGAGAGGAGAAGAGAGGAGAAGAGAGGAGAAGAGAGAGAAGAGAAGAGAGAGAGAGAAGAGAAGAGAAGAGAAGAGAAGAGAAGAGAAGAGAAGAGAAGAGAAGAAGAGAATTCTTTATTGGCCAAGTGTGAATGGACACACAAGGAATTTGTCTTTGGTGCATATGCTCTTAGTGTACATAAAAGAAAAGATACATTCGTTAAGAATCATAAGGTACAACATCATATTAGGAAGCAGTCAATATACAGTAAATTGTAAGGATACCAGCAACAAAGTTAGTCATGCAGTCATAAGTGGGAGGAGATGGGTGATGGGAACGATGAGAAGACTAATAGCAATAGTAATGCAGCCTAATGTGAATAGTTTGACAGTGTTGAGGGAATTATTTGTTTAGCAGAGTGATGGCGTTCGGGAAAAAAACTGTCCTTGTGTCTATCTGTTCTGGTGTGCAGTGCTCTATAGCGTCGTTTGGAGGGTAGGAGTTTTTTTTTTTTTTAATTTGATTTATATGCTGCCCTTCTCTGGAGACTCAGGGCGGCTTACAATGCGCTAAGCAATAGCCTTCATCCTTTTATATATTTATACAAAGTCAGCTTATTGCCCCCACAAACTGGGTCCTCAATTTACCTCCCTTAGGAAGGATGGAAGGCTGAGTCAACCTTGAGCCTTGGCGAGATTCGAACCTGCAGTAATTGCAGGCAGCTGGTCTTAATAACAGGGTGCTTTAGACCACTGTACTACCAAGGCTCTTTTTTGAGTTGAAACAGTTTATGTCCAGGATGCGAGGGGTCTGTAGATATTTTCACAGCCCTCTTTTTGACTCGTGCAGTTTACATGGCGTATGCCCTCCAACCTTGTCTTATGAGACTCTTATTCTGTAAGGTAACGTAAGGCCATGATATCCATTGTCTGAACAGACAATAAGAAACTCAGGACATTGCGACCGCTCGCTGGTCCTGGGCTATTTGACCAATAAGCTTCGGATGTTAATTGAGTAAGGATGGATGAACCAGAAGCCATCTCCTTCTAAGAGCCATGCAGGAAAACAGCTCCATGCCCGGAGTAAGAAAGCGATGCTCTCCACCTTGTCAAATTTGCAGTGATGTGATTCACCCCAATGAGGCATTTGGCTTTCTCTGCCTGGGGCGATTCGAGTAGCTCTCTGCAAGCATTCGAGCATCTTCTGGCTACCGGGTATCGTCAGAGGCCATTTTCTTCCAGCAAAGCGACGTCAAGCAGAACAATAATAAGCCATAATTGCAGTTGTGATAGGCAGAGACCCTGTTGGCTTTGCTCTTTAGACTGCCCATGGGAGAGTGGGGGAGGGGGGTATTCCTTTGCTTTCCTAAACAATTCCCCCCCCCCAAGGTTGTTTTATTCTCATAAAGCCAAAGTTTTAACAGATTTAACAGAATTGGAAGGGACCTTGTGGGTCATCTAGTCCAACCCCTCACCCAAGCAGGAGACTCTGCACCGTTTCTGACAGATGGCAGTTCAATCTCTTCTTGAAAGCCTCCAGTGATGAAGCTCCCACAACTTCCGAAGGCAACTTCTGTTCCATCGGTGGATTGTTCTCAATGTCAGGAAATTCCTCCTTATTTCTAGGTTGAATCTCTCTCCTTGATCAGTTTCCATCCATTCTTCCTTGTCTGGCCTTCAGGTGCTTTGGAAAATAGCTTGAGCCCCTCCTCTCTGTGGCAGCCCCTCCAATATTGGAAGACTGATATCCTGTCTCCCCTGGTCCTTCTCTTCACTAGACCAGCCATGCCCAGTTCCTGCAACCGTTCATCGTATGTTTCAGCCTCCAGTCCCAAGTCTGTCATCTGAACCTCCATAACTGTCTGGTTTGGCTCTGCAACCCAACAAGACAGACACACTTGGCCAATAAAAAAAAATATTCTATTTTTTTTTTTTAATTTGATTTATATGCCGCCCTTCTCCAGAGACTCAGGGCTGCTTACAATGCGTTAAGCAATAGCCTTCATACTTTTTGTATATTTTTATACAAAGTCAGTTTATTGCCCCCACAAACTGGGTCCTCAATTTACCCACCTTAGAAAGGATGGAAGGCTGAGTCAACCTTGAGCCTTGGCGAGATTTGAACCAGCAGTAATTGCAGGCAGCTGTGTTAATAACAGGGTGCTTTAGACCACTGTACTATCAAGGCTCTATTCTATTCTGTTCTGTTCTGTTCTATTCTATTCTATTCTATTCTATTCTATTCTATTCTATTCTATTCTATTCTATTCTATTCTATTCTATTCTATTCTATTCTATTCTATTCTATTCTATTCTGTTGGATAAATCCAACCCATTGGATTTATTTCCTAAAGCAGGGCTGAGCCAAGAAGGATTCCCATTGTGAGGGAATCCTTTAGATTTAGATTTGATTTTTTTTTTAAAAAAGTAATGCAGTCTAGTTTCTTAATTTCCCCCCCCCCTTTCCTTATTGCCTCTTTTCTTCAAACTCCTTGATTGTCGTGAAGGAGAAATGCTGGGGGGGAATTGGGGCGGGGGGGTTGGAATAATCTAGGCATCTTTCATTGTTAGCTTTTGCTGTCTTCAATTCAGCAATGTTTCTCCTTCATTCTTCCAGCAAAGGGGGAGGTATTGCAACTGACATCAGCAGAGCCCGAGATGGGATGGGGGTCCCTAACTGCTCCTTAGGTTTTCAGCTCCTCCTTTTGGCTAAGACAGATGGGGAGGGGTCTCCACGTTTACATGCAGCAGATGCAGGCAACTGCTGCCTGCATTTCATCATTTAGGGTCTGCTTGTTCGGAAGCAAGGGAGGGAAATTGTCCCTTGGAAGCACCTGCCACTAATGTACCAGAGAGAAACGAATGCTGTAATGAGAGGGCACAGCATCTCATTAGTTGAGCATTGTTCCAGTGGGTGGGAAAAGCTTTTGGTCCAGTCCCACAAGACGTGATGGTGGAGAATCAAGTTTCTGGAACGTGTCCTGCTCCCTCCAGGCTGACAACATCCTCCGGAGAACTCGGCTAAAGTGGATTTTAATTTGACGGCCTTGTAACATTCACCTCTCCTCTAAGGAGGGAGAGCTCCTGAAGCTTAAACTGTATCAAACACCCGACAGACTAAAATCTGGATTTTCAAACTAGGAAGGAAGGAAGGAAGGAAGGAAGGAAGGAAGGAAGGAAGGAAGGAAGGAAGGAAGGAAGGAAAAGAAAGAGGAAGGAAGGAAGGAAGGAAGGAGAGAGAGAGAAAGAAAGAAAAAGAAAGAAAGAAAGAATGAAAGAGGAAGAAAGGACAGAAGGAGAGAGAGAAAGAAAGAAAGAAAAAGAAAAAAGAAAGAAGGAAGGAAGGAGAGAGAGAAAGAAAGAAAAAATGAAAGAAAGAAAGAAGAAGGAAGGAAGGAAGGACAGAAGGAGAAAGAAAGAAAAAAGAAAGGAAGAGGAAGGAAAGAAAGAAAGAAAAGGAGAAAGAAAGAAAAACAGAGACAGAAAGAAAGAAAGGAGAAAGAAAGAAAGAAAGAAAAAGAAAGAAAGAAGAAAGAAAGAAAAACAGACAAAGACAGAAAGAGAGAGAGAGAGTTCAATTTGTGCTTTGTGTGAGAATTGTGGGTTGTTTGACGATCCATTTCTATCATTTTGTTTTATTGGGTAGAGCAGCCACGAAATACAGCTTGTTGCTATGTAAAAAAAGATCACAGATTCTTCTGGGCACTCTTTGTTTTATTACTGAAAAACAAGCGAATATCTAGTCCTTATGATTTCGTACAAATGCTGAAAAACAAATGAGGGGGATGTGAGAAATTTAATATTGATGGGGAAAATGGGAGCGATGTGATGAGATTGCTTATCCATTAGCTTTTATAATCGTACATTCAGTCACGGAAGAGAAGGCAATTTGAAATCCCCAAAGGCTGAAAATATTGGTTACATCCTTCAGTTGGAAGGGAATTGGCCCACAATACAAAATACACTCTGATGTTTAAAATGTCACCCTAATTCTATGTGTCCCCAGGGCGCAGCGGCTCAGCTGTTAAGACGCTGGGCTTGTCGGTTGGAAAGCGGGTAGCCCCGGTTCGAGACCCGGGTGCCACGTGACGGGTTGAGCTCCCGTCCTTGCCCGTCCTGCCAACCTAGTAGTTCGAAAGCACGCAAATCATCATCATCTTCTTCTTTGAATGACCCCATAATCCCTTGCGGCGTGGAGTCTGGGCAACTGACTGGAGATGAGTGTTTACTGGCCGGATGCCCTTCCTGTTGCCAATGCGGAGCTTTGTTCAGATATATTCCCAGTGTGCCCAGAGAGAGAAATATCTGCCTCTACCTAGGATCGAACTCACAGCCTCCTGATTGTGAGGCGAGAGCTCCACCTGTAGGCCACAGCACCGCTCAACAAAAACCCTAGTAGTGAAGATCAGATATTGTTCTGAGAGGCTTTTATTGAACAGGACCACGGACAGCACCAAAACCTTGGACAGATCCCTGGGCAGCATCTTGGATGGCTCCGAGTGAATCCTACTGAGTTATAATGATCATGTTAGGTTGATAGAATGATGCCATCCCAACAAGACCTGAAGATGGAGTTCACAACTTTTTCTGAACAACGTGACTCTTGGGAGGGATGAGATCAGGACAAAAATCTGATTTCATTGACATCGAGAGCCCGTTGGGTCCAGTGGTTAAGGCAGTAGGCGAGAAACCAGGAGATGGGGAATTCTAGTCTTGCCTTAGGCATGAAAACTTGGATGGGTAACCTTGGACCAGTCACCAGGAGATGGTGAGTTCTAGTCTGGTCTTAAGCACAAAAACTGGCTGGGTGACTTTGGGCTGATCACCAGGAGATGGTGAATTCTAGTCCTGCCTTAGGCATTGAAACTGGATGAATAATTTTCAGCCAATCACCAGGAGATGGTGAGTTCTAGTCTCGCTTTAGGCGCAAAAACTGGCTGGGTGACTTTGGGCTGATCACCAGGAGATGGTGAATTCTAGTCCTGCCTTAGGCATTAAAATTGGATGTGTAATTTTGGGCCAATCACTAGGAGACGGTGAGTTCTAGTCCTGCCTTAGGCATGAAAACCAGATGGGTAACTTTGGGCCAATCACCAGGAGATGGTGAGTTCTAGTCTCGCTTTAGGCACAAAAACTGGTTGGATGACTTTGGGCTGATCATCAGGAGATGGTGAATTCTAGTCCTGCCTTAGGCATTGAAACTGGATGAGTAATTTTGGGCCAATCACTAGGAGACGGTGAGTTCTAGTCCTGCCTTAGGCATGAAAACCAGATGGGTAACTTTGGGCCAATCACCAGGAGATTGGTAAATTTTGGCAAACCCTGGATAGATCCTGATTTCCTGGGAGAACATCCCCATTTAAGGCGTGATTGCACGGATCTCTGAGAACTTTGGAACCTCATCTTTGGAGAGGGTTTATTGCATTTTGGAAGTCCAAGGCATGGAAGCCATGGCAACCACGGACCACCGAAAGACCCCCTCCTTCGGCTTCTTAAAGGGGCAGGCCGTTTTTTATGCAAGCCTACATTTAGAGTTAGACGAAGCCCTGATCCTTCCCAGCGTCATCTTTGGAGCAGATGCTCCCGTGTTCCCTCACCTGCTCGTGTGTGAAAACTCACAGCACCTGTCTGGATCCAAGGTTGTTGTTTCTTTTTATTAAGGCTGCGAAGATTGTTTATTTCTCCCCCAAACACATTTGTTTCTTTTCCGTGGGCAAAAAGCTCTTTCTACGCGCGCCGAACAATAGCCCGGAGCCGAGAGCAGCGCGGTGACATTTTCCCAGCCATGATTTCAGGGGATAAAGAAAATTACTTTATCTGTTGAATTGCCGCTTCAGTCAGCAACCTGATTGGGCGACCTACTTCGAACTCTTTCAGCACTGGAAGCCAAACCCATTGATTTTAAAAGGCCAGGAAAGAGAGGCTGCCTTAAATAAAACGCCTCGGCTGAAACTTCAGCCGAGGAACGAGGACGCCTAGAGATTGGTTGAACATAATAAAAATCGGCTTACACCAAATAGAAAAAAGGAAGCTGTTGCGTGGGATTAGATAGATACAGTATATATTAGATAGATAGATAGATAGATAGATAGATAGATAGATAGATAGATAGATAGATAGATATAGATGGATGGATGGATGGATGGATGGATGGATGGATGGATGGATGATAGATGGATGGGATGGATGGATGGATGGATAGATAGATAGATAGATAGATAGATAGATGATAGATAGATAGATTGATAGATGGAGAGATGGATGGATGGATGGATGGATAGATAGATAGATAGATGGATGGATGGATAGATAGATAAATAGATAGATAGATAGATAGATAGATAGATAGATAGATAGATGGAGAGATGGATGGATAGATGGATGGATGGATGGATAGATAGATAAATAAATAGATAGATAGATGGAGAGATGGATGGAGAGATGGATGGATGGATGGATGGATGGATAGATAGATAGATAGATAGATAGATAGATTGATAGATTGATAGATGGAGAGATGGATGGATAGATGGATGGATGGATGGATGGATGGAGAGATGGAGTTAGAGATCGATATAGAGATCGATATAGATACAGATATAGATGATATAGATATAGATATAGATTAGATATACTGTAGATATAGATATAGATATGGATGGATGGATAGATGGATATAGGTATATAGATATTTGTCTTCTTAAGACCATTTTTCACACTTACGACCGTTACAGCATCCCCATAGTCACGTGATCAATGGGCTCAATGATACAGCAGGAGCCAAAATTGTGGAAACCTTTTGGGAAAAGTGTATTTTCTAAAACTAGCTAATAAATAACCCCCTCTTTTTTTTTTGGAGTAGTACCATAAAATTACATATCAGTGGAAAGATAATTTAATCAAGAATGTAATGCAATAATCCTATTTAATAATAGGATTTGCTATTAGAATAGCAGTTACGGTATAAAGAAGAAAAGGGAAACGTAGAAAAAACGAGATATAAAAAATGATCACCATGTCAGTTCATACCTTGTTGGGTAACCTTTAGCACGAATGACGGCCTTACAACGTCTTCCCATGGAGTGAACCAAGTCTTTGAGTTCTGCAGCTGTTCTAATGTGAAACCAAGATGGAACGATGGCTTCTATTAACTGGGTTTTATTGCTGGGTCGCTTCTGACGAACAAGTTTCTTTAGTCGGCTCCATAGATTTTCAGTTGGGTGAAGGTCTGGGCTATTCCCAGGCCATTCCAGCAGTGGAATAGGATTATCTTGAAACTCCAAAAAAAAAAGTGGTGTTATTAGCCATCAAACCTCAAAAATACACTTTTCCCAAAAGGCTTCCACAATTTTGGCCACTACTGTAGTTGTAAGTCAAGAACTCCTTTTATCCTTTTAAATTTTCTTTTAAATATGGCAGGATGATCTTTGCATTTGCAACTGGCTGATTACAATCCAGAAAGCTTCTAGATTAGGGTAGAAAATAATTGTGTTTTTTTTTTTTTAAATCAATTTCCTGCTTTGCGTGTTTCTTTATAGGCACACTTACTCACAGGTATGTCCTTCTCTGAAATAAAAGGTTTTGGAGATTTTAACCAGCCCAGGAAACTTGATTTCCTGACATTTTAAAATCAATTGTATTTTAAACTAGGCTATTTTTAAAATGGCTTTGCTTTTATTTCATGGGGAAAACAAAACACTATTGGAAAACACGGGATATTTCGGTGAATTGTGTGGTTGTGAAACAAAGGAGGTTTTTACAGGGGGGGGAAACGGGCCTCCCAAAGATAGTTACAGCCATTTATTACTCTAATTTGTCCCCCAGGGGTTCAATTATAGGGACAGAAGGGAGAAATGGAGGCACAATGCGTTAAGGCCACAATCTGCGGCGTTTGCATAGAAGTGTGGGCTGATTTTCTGCAGATTGCGCTATCTCTGGAACAGCCTTTCAATCATTCAACAATACCTTTCCCCCCAGGGGTTGAGACCCCATGTTCTCTGAAGCTAGAAAACCTATTCCTTATCTTTAGGGATATTTGTGGCTGTGACGTGGTGAGGTCCCTAGATCGGTGTTTCTCAGTCTTGGCTATTTTAAGAGGTGTGGATTTCAACTGTGAGAGCCCTCGCCTTTGCCTTTTGCAACCAAATTTGAACATGGTCAACTTTGAACATGGTTGATATTCTTGCCAACTGGATGGATGGATGGATAGATAGATAGATAGATAGATAGATAGATAGATAGATAGATAGATAGACAGACAGACAGACAGACAGACAGACAGACAGACAGACAGACATGATTGAAGTTAGGTAGGTAGGTATGGTAGATAGGTAGATGGAGGGAGGGAGGGATAAATGGAAGATAGATAGATAGATAGATAGATAGATAGATAGATAGATAGATAGATAGACAGACAGACAGACAGACAAATGGAAGTTAGGGAGGGAGGGAGGTGGATGGATGGATGATAGAAATTAGGTAGATAGGTAGGGTAGATGGATGGATGGATGGATGGATAGATGGAAGATAGATAGATAGATAGATAGATAGATAGATAGATAGATAGATAGAAGACAGACAGACAGACAGACAGACAGACAGACAGACAGACAGATGATTGAAGTTAGGTAGGTAGGTATAGTAGATAGGTAGATGGAGGGAGGGATGATGGAAGATAGATAGATAGACAGACAGAGATGATTGAAGTTAGGTAGATAGGTAGGTAGGTAGGTAGGTGGATGGATGGATAGATGATAGATAGATAGATAGATAGATAGATAGATAGATAGATAGATAGATAGATAGATATCATCATCAACATCATTTTAGCCATGGTCTATCTACTGAAGGATGAAGGCCTCTTCTGCATGTTTCCAACCTGTACGGTCCTAGGCTTCCTTTTGCCAATTGTGTGTTATTTAAGGAGCAAAATAAATCAAAAGTCCAATTTGTTTTAGGGGGAAAACAAGAGCAGCAAGATAATTAGGAGCACAGAAATAGCTTAGGAACCCATGTAGCTGTAGACCTTGAATTGCCCACTCAATGATGAAGGGTTTTTCAATGTTGATTTCTACTTTTTAATGGAACGGAACCGCTGGCGTAATAGAATAACAGAGTTGGAAGGGACCCTGGAGGTCTTCTAGTCCAACCCCCTGCTTAAGCAGGAGACCCTCCACCACTTCAGACAAATGGTTATCCAATCTCTTCTTAAAAACTTCCAGTGTTGGAGCATTCACAACTTCTGGTGGCAAGTTGTTCCACTGATGAATTGTTCTCACTGTCAGGAAATTTCTCCTTAGTTCTAGGGTGCTTCTCTCCTTGATTAGCTTCCGGCAGGAAACGTCTGGCCAAAATAACCCACCCACCCCTCTTAGAAATCCTATGTGCAACATTCTGGTTTAAACCAGACACGAGTCTACTTCAGCAGGTTCTGACCAGTTCTGTAGAACCGGCAGAGGATTTTTTTTTTTACGTTTTTTATTTTTGTTTCTCATAAACACATTTACATGTACAGTCACTTATCCATCATTTTTCATTCATCTTATCTTTTAACTTTCATTTTTCATTTTTTCTTTTTCAGGGCTGTCTTTTACCATTTACCTTTACCCCCAACCTTTCTCTCTTCCTTCCTCTTTCTCCTCCTACTTCCTTCGTTCTTCCTCTCCTTCTTTTTCCTACTTCCCCTTCCCTTCCCCCACTCCTCTCTTCTTCCCCCCTTCTAACTTTCTCTCCTACTCCTCTTTCCCCTCCCTTTTCTTCCTCTCCTTTTCCCTTTCTTCTTTCTCTCCCTCTCCTCTCCTCTCTTCTCCCTTCCGCTCTCTCTCTCTACTCCTTCCCCTCCCTCCTGTTGTTTCCCTTTTCAGTTCAATCTATTCGAGCAGCCCCGATTTTTCTATTTATCTTTATTCTCATTTCAATTTCTTATTTGATTAATATTTATTTTTATTTCATCATTTGCGTATGTTTTTATAATATCTCATTTTTTCCCCTTTTACCCCCGCCCCTCTCCCTTTTCTCCTTTTACTTGGCATCATCTGGGTATCTATTTTGAGTAGTTCGGAGAACCGGTAGTAAGAATTCTGACTGGGCCCACCCCCATCTATTCTCTGCCTCCCAAGTCCCAGCTGATCGGGAGGAAATGGGGATTTTGCAGTAACCTTCCCTTGGATTGGGGAGGGAATGGAGGTTTTACAGTATCCTTCCCCTGGAGTGGGGTGGGAATGGAGATTTTGCAGTGTCCTTCCCTTGCCACGCCCAAACCACGCCCACCAAGCCATACCACGCCCACCAAGCCACAGCCACAGAACCGGTAGTAAAAAATTTTGAAACCCACTACTGGTCTGGTTGCAGAGTAGGTGAAGCCAGCCTCCTCCTCCTCCTCCTGCCAAATTATAACAGGATAACAAATGTTGTCTATCCCTCGAGCGGATCTCCTTGCGTGCAGGAAATGTACGAATCAAATAGGTTTCAGCCCATTTGGGGACCAAAACTAAATCTCTGCAGGGAACGATTGTAACTGCCAAAAGCCATTTCATCTTGTCAGTTGGTTCTGGAGATGGTTCTAAGGGAGTCCTGACTCTGAGGTTTTTGCTAAAGCTTTGCAAACAAATCAGATTTCCGAGATGGCCTGCTTATTAAATAAAAGAAAAAGATGGAATCCAGCAGTTAAGCATTATTAAAATGAACAGAGGCCAGGCCTCAAAATAGCCACGGGGCTTATTTCCCTTATGGTGAGAGAAAATGACCTCTGCAAAAGCCAAGCGTGAAAAATTCAGTGGTTGCCTTTCCCTTCTGTTCCTTTTCGAAAGGCAACGGTGTGCCAGAAATTTCCCTTTATTGCACAAATAGCAACCAAAGTCACCCAGCTGGCTTTCATGCCTAAGACGGGACTAGAACTCACCGTCTCCTGGTGATTGGCCCAAAGTCACCCAATTGGCTTTCATGCCTAAGGCAGGACTAGAACTCACCGTCTGCTGGTGATTGGCCCAAAGTCACCCAATTGGCTTTCATGCCTAAGGCGGGACTAGAACTCACCATCTCCTGGTGATTGGCCCAAAGTCACCCAATTGGCTTTCATGCCTAAGGCAGGACTAGAACTCACCGTCTGCTGGTGATTGGCCCAAAGTCACCCAGTCGGCTTTCATGTCTAAGGCGGGACTAGAACTCACCATCTCCTGGTGATTGGCCCAAAGTCACCCAGTTAGCTTTCATGCCTAAAATGGGACTAGAACTCACACTCTCCTGGTGATTGGCCCAAAGTCACCCAGTCGGCTTTCATGTCTAAGGCGGGACTAGAACTCACCGTCTCCTGGTGATTGGCCCAAAGTCACCCAGTTAGCTTTCATGCCTTAGGCAGGACTAGAACTCCCTGTCTCCTGGTGATTGGCCCAAAGTCACCCAGTCAGCTTTCATGCCTAAGGCAGGACTGGAACTCACTGTCTCCTGGTGATTGGCCCAAAGTCACCCAGTCAGCTTTCATGCCTTAGGCAGAACTAGAACTCATAGTCTTCTGGTGATTGGCCCAAAGTCACCCAGTCAGCTTTCATGCCTTAGGCAGAACTAGAACTCATAGTCTTCTGGTGATTGGCTCAAAGTCACCCAGTCAGCTTTCATGCCTTAGGCAGAACTAGAACTCATAGTCTTCTGGTGATTGGCCCAAAGTCACCCAGTCAGCTTTCATGCCTTAGGCAGAACTAGAACTCCCTGTCTCCTGGTGATTGGCCCAAAGTCACCCAATCAGCTTTCATGCCTAAAACAGGACTAGAACTCCCTGTCTCCTGGTGATTGGTCCAAAGTCACCCAGTCAGCTTTCATGCCTAAAGCAGGACAAGAAGTCCCTGTCTCCTGGTGATTGGCCCAACGTCCCGCAGCCAGCTTTCATGGTTTAAAGGCAAGACTAGAACTCACCGTCTCCCAGTTTGGGAGAGCCGCTTTGGACAGCGAGAGGGACGGCACATAGATTTAATAAATCAGTGATCACCGTGTCTTCCAGCTTCCATCGGGGGAATTGCTGGGGTTCGCTTATCTTTGGCGGATGCTGAGAAGAGCCCCATTTGATTGGATTTTTGTGGCAAGGCTGGGATTTGAATCCCATGGTGCTTTGCCTGTAATTGCGAGCGCTCGGGATAAACAGATGCAGATGACGGTGGAAGGAAGCGAACGCCGAAACGCCTGATTCCGAGGGCCTAATTTTCATCAGCTCGCTTGACTTTTTATAGCAACTCAAAAATGGGAGAGTGACTAATGAGCAGTGATTCTGAAGTGTGTTTGCCTTGATTGAGACTAATTATTTTTTTTTAATAAAGGACAGAAAAATAATTAAAATGGGAGAGGGGAGAAAAACATGTGGCAATAAGTGATTCGTTTCCCCTTCTCGGTTGCCGTCCTTGAAACGGTTGATGAATGTATTATGGCGGGGAGCGTTCGAGGGTTAGGAACTTTATGGTAAGGTGGTCTAGAGATCATCTAGACAAAGCCCGCGGGGGATGGGACAAAGTAACCTGAGTCACCCGTTGTTTTGTGAATGATGGAGGTTTTGTTGTTGTTGTTCTTCTTCTCCTCCTCCTCCTCCTCTTCCTTCTGTTTCTCGTTCTCTCTCTCGTTCTCTCTCTCCTTCTCCTTCTCCTTCTCCTTCTCCTTCTCCTTCTCTTTCTCTGAGGTTAGGAAGATTGTCCTGAGGAGGATCTATCTCTGTGATCATTGAGAGTCACCACCAACATGATATCTTCTTCTTCTTCTTCTTCTTCTCCTCCTCCTCCTCCTCCTCCTCCTCCTCCTCCTCCTCCTCCTCCTCCTCCTTCTATCTCTCCTTCACCCTCTCCCACTCCCACTCCCTCTCCTTCACCTTCTCTTTCTCTGAGGTTAGGGAGATTGTCCTGAGGAGGATCTATCTCTGTGATCATTAAGAGTCACCATCAATATGATATCATCATCTCCTCCTCCTCCTCCTCCTCCTCCTCCTCCTCCTCCTTCTCCTTCTCCTCCTTCTCTTTCTCCTTTTCTTCTTCTTCTTTCCTTCTCCTTCTCCCTCTCCCTCTCCCTCTCCTTCTCCTCTCCCTCTCCCTCTCCTTCTCCTTCTCCTACTTCTATTTCTCCTTCTCCTTCTCCCTCTCCCTCTCCTTCTCCTTCTCCTTCTCCTTCTCCTACTTCTCCTTCTCCTTCTCCTTCTCCTCCTTCTTCTCCTTCTCCTTCTCCTTCTCCTTCTCTGAGGTTAGAGACAGATGGTCCTGAGGAGGATCTATCTGTGTGATCATTCAGAGTCACCACCAACATTTCTCCTCCTCCTCCTCTTTGGCCATCTAGCGGTCCTCTTGTTTTCTGCACCCATCTCAGATATTCTTGAATTCATCTTTTAAGTTAATTCTCTCTGGCAACGATAGGTGAGCTGAGGCTGTTTTCTTAGCTCCCGGTTCAGTATTCAGGGAATGCGGAAAATGTTAAACTCTGGAGTTCACTGCAATCATGGCCCAATTAAAGTGACTTTAAAAAGCAGCGTAGACAAATCCCTAAAGGACAAAAGCTTTCCGAGCGACTAGACTCGATCGCCACGCGACATTTGGAAGCAACACAGCCTAAATGTCAGTTGCTAAGTGGGACAGGAGAGCTGCCTTTTTCTCAATTTATTATTATTATTTTTTTTTTGTGCATGCCTTTGATCAGCACGGGAGGGCCATGAATAAACACTGTGCCATTTTAGCCATTCTAGCTTTCATTGGATTATTGTTCATTATTTTAAATAGTGTGCTGGCCTAGAGGCGGAGCTCTTGCCTCACAATCAGGAGGCTGTGGGTTCGATCCTAGGTAGGGGCAGATATTTCTCTCTCTGGGCAACACTTAACGTTTTAAATTGGTTTGTTATTGTTTTTAAATTACGGGGCCAAATTTATATATATCCTTTTAATACTATTTTTAATGTTTGTAACTTATGTTTTTATTTGGCTGTACACCGCCCTGAGTCCTCAGGGAGAAGGGCGGTATATAAATTGGATATAAAATATTAAATAAATAAATAAATAAATAAATAAACAAATAAATAAATAAATAAATAAATAAATAAATAAATAAATAAATAATAAAATAAAATAAAATAAAATAAAATAAATAAAATAAAATAAATAATAAAATAAATAAATAAAATAAAATAAAATAAAATAAAATAAAATAAATAAAATAAAATAAAATAAAATAAAATAATAAAATAAAATAAAATAAAATAAAATAAAATAAAATAAAATAAAATAAAATAAAATAATAAAATAAAATAAAATAAAATAAAATAAAATAAAATAAATAATAATAATAATAATAATAAAAAAACACTGAGAATATATCTCCTGAACAAAACTCTGCCCTGGCAACAGGAAGAGCATCCGGCCATTAAAAATACTCTGCTAGCTCCGTTCAGTTGCCCAGATTCTACCCCTCCTCAGGGGATTATGGGGTCGTTAAAAGATGATGATGATTTTAAATAGTTTGCCCATTTTTTGCGCTTTTCATCCCATTCTTCCAAACCGTGGGATTTCCCGCCATTCTGTGCGTTTTCATTAGCATGTTCTTGTGGTTATTGTTGTTTTAAAAAGAAATACCTAGTTGGCGCTTTTTGTTCTCGGTCAACCTTCTATTCTCCAAAGCAAAAAAAAAAAAAAAAAGCAGAGACTAAACGGGCTTTAAATAATTCATTTTGTGACACTTCCAGTCTGACCCGCCGTTATGAAGATCCATAGATTTCCCCAGGTGGGAATGATTGCCCATTCTTTAAACCATCCAAATTGTCTCTCTCCCTTTTTTTTTTTTAAGCATCAGGTTTCCATTCTTCATTTTTTTTTTTTTAAGCTCTGCTTCTGTGAATCCTTTAGCAGGATTTGAACAATTGTACAAAGGTCAGCACAGTCAATGCCCTGGGTTTAAATTTCCTGGCTGCAGAAATAGAAATAAATGTTATGTATTGCAGCACAGAGAAATATCCAGGATGAATACGATCCATTCTAGGAAAATTGCTGTTTTCGGTGAAAGGGGGTCCGTTTAAAGCAGCAAACGCCGATCCTCCCACTTTTCTTCGCTTCCCAAATAAATTTTCTCTTTGTTTCCCAAGTTCGCACACTTTTGGCGGTTCAGATAATACACTTCCACCAGGTTCTCGTGGAAAGGGGAGGAGAAAAAACAAGGTTTTTACACCTGGGCATGTTAAAAACCAGAGAGAATAGAATAGAATAGAATAGAATAGAATGGAATGGAATGGAAGGGAAGGGAAGGGAAGGGAAGGGAAGGGAAGGGAAGGGAAGGGAAGGGAAGGGAAGGGAAGGGAAGGGAAGGGAAGTGGTCCACCAGGAGCCTGTGGAGCTGGCAGCAGAGTTGGACACTGAGGAGGCTGGGGAGGAACATGGGCCAGTCCTGGAGGCTGGGGAAGGGCTGGATGAGGGCTCTGCATCGGAGGCAGAGATGGGGCCAGGGCCATCTGGGAGCGATGCGTGGACTCCGGAACCTCCAGAGTCAGATAGCAGGGAGGCAGAGGAACAGGAGGAGCCTGTTCCTAGTGCACGTATGCAAAGAGCTGCCAGAAGGCAAGAGCAGCTAAAGCAAAAAGGACAACTCAGGAGTAAGGCCAGGAGATGATTGGCCCCCTCCCAGAAGGCTTAAAAGAGCAGCAACGGCTCTTGGGCTCTTTGTAGGAAAGCAACGTTGCTACATTTGTTTCTTGTCGTGTCTCTTGCTTCTGAACTTCGAGGGGTTTTGCCAAGAAAAGCCTTTGGCAGGGTGCCAAAGAAGACAAAGGTTGGTGATAAGGCCGAAGGACTGTTTATGAAGAATTTGCTTTGGAATTAATTTGGACTAAGCTGAGAATGAAGGAATTCTCCGCTGTTCTAATAAAATACCCTCGTTTAGGACTGATTGCGTCTGGTAGTAACTACTTGGGCCTAGGTCACAACAGGTTCCCAGTTTTCTCCATCAAGGTCATTTTCTTGAACTTCTAGAACTGCCCTGCTTTCTTCCCTTGTTAATTTTGCGCCCGGATGCAAGCAAAGTGAGAGACATGTTATTAAAAAAAAAAAAAGATTTACTGCACATAAGTGAAAGGAAAGAGTTGAAGAAGCTATTATGGAATCTGTGATTGCTTGATAGATATCGTGCTTAAAGAGCCGGAGATTCTGATGTAATTGCACTTATGGGTTTTATGTGATAAGAAGATTAAGGAGCCCTTTCCATGGGAGATTTCTTTCTGCCTGATGAAAATAATTGGAGGCAGTAATCATACGTCGCTTAAAACATTTTGCGCAGCTACCTGTGAACCAGAATAAACTTCCCTCGCTGAGGACGGTTTGCATCTAAAGATGTTTTGAAATGTATTCCTGCCTGTTTTCTTCCTTGGAATATCTACCTGATTTCAGATTTGGAGGCAAGCTCTCCAAATAGTTGGCTTGCAAACTATCCGAAAGCTTAGCCCACAGTGGATATTTTCCTGGGAGAAGGACCAGGCAGGAGAGCCAACAACTGTCTTGTATTGTTAGAAATTCTGTTTTATATAAAGCACCACAGAGCAAACAAAGGGTACAGTCACCATGTGCTTTACTGCTCAACTATTTTAACTGTAACAGGAAACAGGGAATTCAACTTAGAACAAAAGAGCTTAGAGTATATACCAGTGATGGAGAACCTTTTTGGCACCGAGTGCCGGAAAGGGAGCATGCGCGCGCACACTCGTCTGGGCCGCAACCCAGAAGAGAAATTGCCCAGGGCGCATATGCGCGCACCCAAAAATGAATTTCCAGTTTCTGGCGTGCAAAAATATGCACTGGCCAGCTAGTCTTCAGGGTTTCTGGCACGAATGCGCACATGACAATCAGCTAGCCGGTGCATATTCTCATCCAGGAAAACGGAAGACCAGCTCTTCCAGTTTTCGGCACTGCTGCACACACGAAGGCCAGCTGATTGTCGTGCATGTCGATCAAAAAGGTCTGCAGTTCGGCGGTTCGAATCCCTAGTACAGGTCTGAGCAGGGGGGTTGGACTAGATGACCTCCAAGGCCCCTTCCAACTCCGTTACCGTTACCGTTACATCAATTGTGTTCACATAATGAACTTCAGCCCTGGATTGGACCGGGGAGCTTAACCCTCCTTGACAATGTGGTTTGCTGGGGCGTTGCTCTGTGTATTTATCTCAACCCAGGATTCGTGGGTTCTCAATCGTAGCTTACAGCCTTAATTCCAAAACCACTGCGCTTTATTAAGCAATCCGTGGTGGCACCTACTAGTGGTAGACGGCCTGCATGGATGACTGACTCAGCAATCTCTTTGCTGAGGTATTCGATTCAATTTCGTGTGCCAGCAGTTCCCTGACACAGGACAGCTGGGCCTGTCACGCACTGGTTATTTTTAGATAATGCCAAAGACGCTGGAAAGTTTCCCATTTCCCTTGTCTTTCGTTTCCCCGTTGCCAGAATAATAATAATAATAATAATATTTTTTTAAAAAATTAAAAAATCTGGAAAGATTTTATTGATTTTATTTCTACTGGAGAGAGATAGGGAAAAGGGAAAATCCTCTCCATTTTTAATCCGTTCCTGCCCTGGTTTTATTCCCTGATGCAGCGCAGATCCGGGATCCTCCGTATCTCCGGGGGGAGCTCATTCCAGATAGTAAGTGCCCCCACAGAGAAGGCTCTCCCCCTGGGGGCCACCAGTCGACATTGTTTGGCCGACGGCACCCGGAGGAGCCCCTCTCTATGAGAGCGTACCGGCCGGTGGGAGGCTATTGGTGGTAGTAGGCGGTCCCGCAAGTATTTCTTTCTTTCTTTCTTTCTTTCTTTCTTTTCTTTCTTTCTTTCTTTCTTTCTTCTTTCTTTCTTTCTTTCTTTTTCTCCCTCCCTCCCTCCCTTTCTCCCTCCCTCCCTTCCTATCTTTCCATCCTTCCTCCCTGCTTCCCTGCTTCCCTGCCTCCCTGCTTCCCCCTCTCTCCCTCCTTTCTTTCTTTCTCTTTCTTTCTTTTTTTCCTTCCTTCCTTCCTATCTTTCCTTCTTTCCTCCCTGCTTCCCTGCTTCCCTACTTCCTTTCCTTTCCTTCCTTCCTTCCTTTCCTATCTTTCCTTCCTCCCTGCTTCCCTACTTCCCCCTCCCTCCCTCGTTTCTTTCTTTCTTTCTTTCTCTTTCTTTCTTTCTTTCCTTCCTTCCTTCCTATCTTTCCTTCTTTCCTCCCTGCTTCTCTGCCTCCCTGCTTCCCTCCCCCTCCTTTTCTTCCTTCCTTCCTTCCTCCTTCTTTCTTTCTTTCTTTCTTTCTTTCTTTCTTTCTTTCTTTCTTTCTTTCTCTCACTGTGTGTTTCCTTTGTGCCATGTTGTAAGGGCTTCATGGCTTCCCAGGAACACCGAGGTCGATTGAGGTTAAATCCAATCAAAACAGCACAAAGGTGTAATTAACCCCCAGGAAAACTTTTGCTCTTGATTTTCTTGTCCTTGCTCTTCCTGCTTTCTGAAAGCCTCCCTTAGAAAAACGGAAAAGAAAAGAGAGTTGGAGCAGAATAATAAAGGTGGAAGGGACCTTGGAGGTCTTCTAGCCCACCCCACTGCTCAAACAGGAGACCCCATACCATTTCAGACAAGGGGCTGCTGCCTGTCCTGGAACTGGATCCCCATTCCAAGTCATTTATATCGCAGGCAAGCTGATTGCAATTCGAGTCATTTCCTTCGCTGCTTTGTTCCCGAAGTAACCTCATTCCAGTGAAAAGATTAGCTTAGACGTTTCGTCGTGTTTTGTCTTTGAGCGTGTTTCTCACTCGTGTCTGGTTGCACAATTAAAACTACAGGGACCTTGTAAGCTACAAATGCCTCTCATTGTTTGTGTATGTGTTTAATTCCCTCCTCCTCCTCCTCCTCCTCCTCCTCCTCCTTCTCTTCCTCCTCCTCCTCCTCCTCCTCCTCCTCCTTCTCTTCCTCCTCCTTCTCCTTCTCCTTCTCTTCCTCCTTTTCCTCCTCCTCCTTCTCTTTCTCCTTCTCCTTCTCCTCCTCCTTCTCCTTCTCCTTCTCCTCCTTCTTCTCCTTCTCCTTCTCCTTCTCCTTCTCCTTCTCCTCCTTCTCCTCCTTCTCTTTCTCCTTCTCCTTCTCCTTCTCTTTCTCCTTCTCCTCCTCCTCCTCCTCCTCCTCCTCCTCCTCCTCCTTCTCCTCCCTCTCCTTCTTCTCCTCCTCCTTTTCCTCCTCCTCCTCCTCCTCCTCCTTCTCTTTCTCCTTCTCTTTCTCCTTCTCCTCCTCCTCCTCCTCCTCCTCCTCTTCTCTGCAGGCCCCACTCCCGCGTAGCACTGATGATGTTACCTAGTAGGTTAATGAAAAGTCTGCAAGAAAACCGCCAAGCTCAGAGAGCACCAAGGACCCCAAAGTCTTTTTCCTCCTCCTCCTCCTCTTCCTCTTTCCAGTGGGAACCAAGTTACATACAGTAGTGGCCAAAATTGTGGGAACCTTTTGGGAAAAGTGTATTTTCTAAAACTATCTAATAACACCACTTTTCTTTGGAGTAGTACCATAAAATGATATATCAATGGAAAGATCATTGAACCAAGAATGTGGTCGTCAGGTTACGATGTCGTCTCAAATAAATTGCATTTCCAAACAAATAGTCTTTGATGAAATCTTTCATTTATTGAGCACAACAATCTGTCCCCGACTCCATCGTAGTCAGCACTGACCTTCTGACCCCAAACCCTCCCGTTCCGTTCCCCAATTCTCTGCGTCTCATTGGCCATCTTCCAAGTCACTCTCCCCATATCTACTACTTCAGCTCACAGGAATGTCCCCCCTCCCATCCCATCTCCTAGGGGATAATATCTTCAGGGAAAATAAGTAGGTGAAGAGTCAAGCGTCCTCTTCTCTTCCTTATGTCAGCACTGGAGTGCTGACAGTGGAGTTATTAGCCAGCAAACCTCAAAAATACACTTTTCCCAAAAGGTTTCCACAATTTTGGCCACTACTGTAGACCACGTTCCTGTTAGACTCAGCCTTGATTGGGAGTTATTATTATTGCATTTCTTAGCTTCTGACAAAGTCCCCGAGGGAATTACTACTTACAGACATCTCATTACAAGCCACCAATATACGTAGAGAGGGAAGGAAATGAACTCGGTCCTCTCTCTTCCCCTTCCCTCCGTTCCTTCACAATGATTAGGTGCTATAATTAAGAAAACGCGGCATCTGATTTCTAATCTTTCTCTCTATTTAAATTTAATTGATTTCTCTCTGACTGAATCACCTTCCGCCCAGCTTAGCCTGAGCTGGGAATAAGCTTCTCGCATTATAAAAAGTGCTTTTTTTCCCCCTTCGCTCAGCTTGCTGGAGAACAAGGGTGTCCAACCTTGACCGAGTTCACACCCGTGGACTTCAACTCCCAGAATTCCCCAGCCAGATGTGCACCTCTGCTTGGATACTTCCTGCTTTAGGCCCACATTTGCAAGCGCAGGACTCTCCTCCGCTAACAGTTAGCACTTGCTTATGTCAGGATTCCGACAGATTCCCTAATTAAATCATGAGCGTTGACCCAAGCTTCAAAAGAAATCCAGTTATTTATTAGGAGCTTCATGTCGGCATGTTCCAAGTGAAGCCAACTCTGACCCCATGTAAATTATGGGCCAGGCTTGTTTACCCCCCTCCCCCCAGGGTGTGTCATCAGTCACATTCGCCAACGGAGCAATTTCGCGGGTTGTAGAGATCACTCCCCTCCGGCCGCTGTGGGTAACCCTGGGAGATAGCCTTGAGAGGGATATGTCTGAGATGTGCTTTTGTTTTTGGCTGCCGTGCTGCTCCACCGTTTTCCCATCCCCCTTGCCTATGGCAACGCGAGAGCCGGCCAGGGACGCTCTGCGAGTTGACAGCTTAGAGTTAGACAAAGGTCAATGGGATTCAAGGGAGGTTGGAGTTGGTTCCTTGGTAACTACGTAGGGAATTCTTGGCTGATTCCTCTTTTAACTCTGTCCCCAGGTTCTGCCACTCCTTCTCTTACACATTCACTTCAGTTTAGTTTATTGATTAGCCCTTGGGCCATATCAAACTGCAGAGTTCCAGACACAAATTATTACAAAAATCTGATAAAATTGAAAATGCAATTGGATAAAATACAATTTAAAATGAAATTGGAATATAATACGATTTAAAATGAAATTTTACAGATACATCCTTAATTATTTTTCAGAAGGCAAGATTGACTCCAAATGTTTTCTTTTTGGGGTGTGTGTGGGGGGGGAAGGGTCTTCCAGAGACCCTTAAAATAGGCTCTGTCATCA
Source organism: Pantherophis guttatus (assembly GCF_029531705.1). The sequence goes on along the minus strand of NW_026843811.1, from coordinate 13,932 downwards.
TACCTGGGGAAACCCATGGAAGTGTTAAGCCTTCTAGACAGTTGCACCGTTTGTAGGCTCAGAGTAACACGCTAGCCTATTTTGGGTGATTATAGTTTTCAGCTGTTTTAATTGCACTTTAATGGTTTTGTTTTTAATTATTTTGATGGTTTGGCTTTTGTTATTTCAACTGTGTGCATCGCCCAGAGTCACCAGCATGAAATGGGCAGCTACATAAATTTAATAAAAGAGGGAAAAAAATAAAGTATTGCTACTAAATAGCACGACTGGGAACTAAGAAGCAATGTCTTTCAACCCTTCTCAAACCCTGGGGAGAAATTTATATGCCCTTGCCAGGAACCCCCTGGCTCCTTTCATCAAACAGGCATACATGGAGGACAAATTAAGCCATTTTGAGTACAGAATATCAAACACCCACCCAGAAAAGAATCTGTAATCGTTGCTGTAATAACAAGGACCCGTAATCATTATCAATATCATAGGTAGAAGTTGTTATTATTCCTGTAACAGTATAACGATATGTGTGTTAATAATGTGCATTAATAATAAATAATTAATAATACGCCATAACCAAAGTGCCATAATAAGCATCTTTAACAATTACGAATAGAGGTAGAAATTATGTCTGTAGCAATGTAATAAGATGCTTATTAATAACATGCAAATTTATATTAATAATTAATAGCGTCCTGTAAATAATACGCTGTAAAGAAGCCTATGTAAAAACGACAAACATTACAACTTATCGCAAATATTACGGAATACAAATACCGCAAATGAAAGCTGTAATATTTCTATCATCAGTAAATATATCCTTCAGATGATCGCCAGGCAGATAACAATTCTGAATACAGAATAACAAGTTGGAAGGGACCTTGGAGGTCTTCTAGTCCAACCCCCTGCTTAGGCAGGAAACCCTACACCACTTCAGACAAATGGTTATCCAGTCTCTTCTTAAAAACTTCCAGTGTTGGAGCATTCACAACTTCTGGAGGCAAGGAGTTCCACTGATTAATTGTTCTAACTGTCAGGAAATTTCTCTTTAGTTCTAAGTTGCTTCTGTCCTGGATTAGTTTCCATCCGTTGCTTCTTGTCCTGCCTTCAGGTGCTTTGGAGAATAGCTTGACTCCCTCTTCTTTGTGGCAGCCCCTGAGATATTGGAAGACTGCTATTGTCAGGTTTCGATATCGTCTTCAAATAAAATAAATTGCATTTCCAAACAGATAGTCTTTGAAGAAATCTTTCATTTTATTAAGCACGACGATCTGGCCCCGATCGTGGCGTAGCCAGCTCTGGCTTCCTGACCCCAAACCCTCCCTTTCCGTTCCCCAAATCTTTGCATCTCATTGGCCTTCTTCCAAATCACTCCCCCCATATCTACTACCTAAGCTCCCAGGAATGTCCCCCCTCCTATCTCATCTCCTAAGGGATATTATCTTCAGGGAAAATAAGTAGGTGAAGTGTCAAGCTTCCTCTTGCCAGCTGGCCCCTCTTCTCCTCCTTATGTCAGCACTAGAGTAAATGAAGGTTGAAGTGCTGACAGCTATCATGTGTCCCCTAGTCCTTCTTTTCATTAAACGAGACATCCCCAGTTCCTGCGACCGTTCTTCCTATGTTTTAGGCTCCAGTCCCCTAATCCTCTTTCTTGCTCTTCTTTGTGGCTGCCTTTCAAATATCAGGACAGCATTATTAAACCAACCACAGCCACTTTCTCCATTATTAGAGCAAATGCCCCCTTGCTTGATCTTAACAGGGTTTTTGGAAATAAAATCAGAAAGTCTCCACTAGAATAGACGTGGGGGTGTATTGGCTTTTAAATGAAGTTATTTAGTCGCTAGAATTCTTGTCTCTTCAGCAATAATCTACTTTCCTGTTTTTTTTTTAAAAAAAAACGTGGATAGAAAAGTCAATACGCCTTGTAATAGCTAAAACGTTGGATTAAGATCAAACAATTGTTCAGGCAAGGACATTCACTGCGTAACGTTGAGCCGGTCAGCTCAAATCATCCCATAAAGTTATTACAGATAGTCCTCAAATTACGGCCACGATTAACCCCAAAATTTACATTGTTAAGTGAGACATTTGTTAAGTGAGTTTTGCTCCATTTTACGACCTGGCTTGCCACAGTTGTTAAGTGAATCACCGCAGTGGTTAAGTCAGTCACACGGTTGTTAAGTGAATCTAGCTTCCCCGTTGACTTTGCTTGTCGGAAAGTCGCAAAAAGGGATCACGTGACCCATCCACCCCCCAGGACACTGCAACCGTCAGTTGCCAAGAGTCTGAGTTTGGATCATGTGACTGTAGGGATGCCGCAACGGTCATAAGTGGGGGAAAACGGTCATAAGTCACATTTTTCAATGTTCTTGCAATTTTGAACATTCACTAAACGAAGGGCTGTAAGTCAAGGACTACCTGTACATTAATTAAAAACAGTATGAATGAATAGAACGGAGCAGTGCGGTGCGGTGCGATGCGATGGCCTAGAGGTGGAGCCCTCGCCTCAGAATCAGGAGGCTGTGAGTTCGATCCCAGATATTTCTCTCTCTGGGCACACTGAGAATATATCTGCTGAACAAAACTACGCATTGGCGACAGGAAAGGCATCCGGCCAGTAAAACACTCAGCTCTATTCAGTTGCCCAGACTCCACCCCTCAAGGGATTATGTGGTCATTAAATGGAGATGATGATTGTGGAAGAACAGGACAGGACAGTTCTATTCTATTCTATTCTATTCTATTCTATTCTACTCTACTCTACTCTACTCTACTCTACTCTACTCTACTCTACTCTACTCTACTCTACTCTATTCTCATTCCATTCCATTCCATTCCATTTATTCTATTCTATTCTATTCTATTCTATTCTATTCTATTCTATTCTATTCTATTCTATTCTATTCTATTCTATTCTATTCTCTCCTCCTCCTCCTTCTTGTATTCCATTCCATTCCATTCTCCTTCCTTTTTTCCTTATTCTGTTATTCTATTCTACTCTACTCTACTCTACTCTACTCTACTCTACTCTACTCTACTCTACTCTACTCTACTCTATTTCATTCCATTCCATTCCATTCCATTCCATTTATTCTATTCTATTCTATTCTATTCTATTCTATTCTATTCTATTCTATTCTATTCTATTCTATTCTCTCCTCCTCCTCCTTCTTGTATTCCATTCCATTCCATTCTCCTTCCTTTTTTCCTTATTCTGTTATTCTATTCTATTCTATTCTATTCTATTCTATTCTATTCTACTCTACTCTACTCTACTCTACTCTACTCTACTCTACTCTACTCTATTCTCATTCCATTCCATTCCATTCCATTTATTCTATTCTATTCTATTCTATTCTACTCTACTCTACTCTACTCTACTCTACTCTACTCTATTCTCATTCCATTCCATTCCATTCCATTTATTCTATTCTATTCTATTCTATTCTATTCTATTCTATTCTATTCTATTCTATTCTATTCTATTCTATTCTCTCCTCCTCCTCCTTCTTGTATTCCATTCCATTCCATTCTCCTTCCTTCTTTCCTTATTCTGTTATTCTATTCTATTCTATTCTATTCTATTCTATTCTATTCTATTCTATTCTATTCTCTCCTCCTCCTCCTTCTTGTATTCCATTCCATTCCATTCTCCTTCCTTCTTTCCTTATTCTGTTATTCTATTCTATTCTATTCTATTCTATTCTATTCTATTCTATTCTATTCTATTCTATTCTATTCTATTCTATTCTATTCTATTCTGAAATTTTGTGGGTGATGCCGTAGTTATAATTGTGAGATGCCGGGAATGGAAGCCAGACAGTCACAGTTAGAATCTTGTAAAACTGGTGCCAAAACAGTTAAGACTTTATTTTTTTTTCCTTCTTCCTCTAATTTCCTTTTAAACATATCCAAATGCTTTCTTGGAAACAGTGCCTAGAATCCCTGGCTTATCCTACCACAAATTCCTGCAATCGGAAATACCTAATTGGCAGTTATGCAAAACAGTTTGCTAGTTTCACAGATTTATTATAACTTCAAGCATATGTTTAAAATGTCGTTCAGGGAAGGCATTTCAAACCAAGCCTTGCATATATCTACAATCACTGTCTGCATTGATAGGGGACAGTTTTAGCTACAAGTAGTTCTTGACTTGTAGCTAAAACGGTTCCATCGAGCTCAATTGTTGGATGTAAGTCCAAGGGCCACCTGGATAGCTCAGAATGGGGCTTTTAGGTTCCTACCCTTGGCCGCACCTGCTTCTCCTCCAGGCTTCCGTTCTGCCTGGTGAAGGCACTTCTCAAGCTCAAGATCCTGAGCTGACCATGGTCCTGATTGAGTCTTGTTTCTTCATCTTCCCAACTGAAGTATTTGTACCGCTTTACAATACCCTAGTAAGGCCACACCTGGAATATTGCAACCAATTCTGGTCACCGTACTATCAAAAAAAAAAAAGAGAGATGTTGAGACTTTGGAAAAAGTTCAGAGAAGAGCAACTAAGATGATCAAAGGCCTGGAGACTAAAACATACGAAAAAAGGCTGCAGGATTTGGATCTGGCTAGTCTAAAGAAAAGAAGAATTGGGGTAGAGTGGAGTGGAGTGGAGTGGAGTGGAGTGGAGTGGAGTGGAGTGGAAGGGAAGGGAAGGGAAGGGAGGGGAAGAGAAGAGAAGAGAAGAGAAGAGAAGAGAAGAGAAGAGAAGAGAAGAAGAGAAGAGTTGGAAGGGACCTTGGAGGTCTTCTAGTCCAACCCCCTGCTTAGGCAGGATACACCACTTCAGACAAATGGTTATCCAACCTCTTCTTAAAAACTTCCAATGTTGTAGCATTTACAACTTCTGGAGGCAAGTTGTTCCACTGATGAATTGTTCTCACTGTCAGGAAATTTCTCCTTAGTTCTAGGTTGCTTCTCTCCTCGATTATTTTCCATCTGTTGCTTCTTGTCCTGCCCTCAGGCAGGAGAATAGCTTGACTCCCTCTTCTTTGGGGCAGCCCCTGAGATATTGGAAGACTGCTCTCATGTCTCCCCTAGTCCTTCTTTGCACTAAACTAGCCAGGCCCAGTTCCTGCAACCGTTCTTCATATGTTTTAGCCTCCAGTCCCCTAATCCTCTTTGTTGCTCTTCTCTGCACTCTTTCTAGAGTCTCCACATCTTTTTTTACATCATGGCGACCAAAACTGGATGCAGGATTCCAAGTATGGTAGCAGTCTTCCAGTATTTGCAACCCAACAACAACAGCAATCAAAACAACGGGGGGAAAAATAACCTTCTTTTGAAGGTTACGCCTCATTGACTCCAATGTTGGAGAACCTTTTCCCAACCTGCTAATAATCCACATCAAGGTCCAGTTGGGCTCCATTCCTCAAACAGGAGACGTGAGCTAAAAGGAGCTTTGTGGAAACGAGAAACTATGTCCATTATGGAGAATAAATTAGGAGAACAGAGTGGCGTTGATCGCACCATTTGGCCGGGGCGGCTGAAGCTACACTCCGCTGCCTGCCTAATATTACAGGATTTAATAAACCGGCAAATTATAGATTGGGGGGGGGGAGGACTCGGCTTAGGAAAAAGCAACCTGTTTTTCAACGGGCATCGTTGGCTGTTTTCAGTTCTTGCCTTTGGATGGGATGAGCAAAGGGGTTGGGAGATTTAAGGCAGATAAAAAATCCAGCTTTGAGATTTCTAAGCTGCTCCATCTCTTTGGAACAGAGATTGCAGGCCTTTTTCTAAGGACGATAACAATCATGAGAATAAGACCCGGTAAAGTAAAAATGGTAAAATCCAGTTTTAAGATCTGGCTGATTGGGCGGCCAACCATCATAATAATTTGGTGGAGAAAAGTGCCAGACACAGACAAAATATCTGGCTGAGCTTCTCAATCATGGAATGATTAATGGGGAATACGACAAACTTAACAACCGTTTCTTTAAGGACCGTTCGAAGTTACGATGGAGTGGAAGACCTCCAAGGTCCCTTCCAGTTCTCTTCTCTTCTCTTCTCTTCTCTTCTCTTCTCTTCTCTTCTCTTCTCTTCTACTCTACTCTACTCTACTCTACTCTACTCTACTCTACTCTACTCTACTCTTCTACTCTACCCTACCCTACCCTACTCTACTCTACTCTACTCTACTCTATTCCCTCCTATATTTATTCTATTCCACTCCGCTCCACTCCACTCCACTCCACTCCATTCCATTCCATTCCATTCTATTCTACTCTACTCTACTCTACTGTATTCCCTCCTATATTTATTCTATTCTATTCTATTCTATTCTATTCTATTCTATTCTATTCTATTCTATTCTATTCTATTCTATTCCATTCCACTCCACTCCACTCCACTCCACTCCACTCCACTCCACTCCACTCCACTCCATTCCATTCCATTCTATTCTATTCTATTCTATTCCATTCCGTTCCGTTCCGTTCCGTTCCATTCTATTCTATTCTATTCTATTCTATTCTATTCTATTCTATTCTATTCTATTCCACTCCACTCCACTCCACTCCACTCCACTCCACTCCACTCCACTCCACTCCACTCCATTCCATTCCATTCTATTCTATTCTATTCTATTCCATTCCATTCCGTTCTGTTCTGTTCTATTCTATTCTATTCTATTCTATTCTATTCTATTCTATTCTATTCTATTCTAATGTACAGGTAGTCCTTGACATAACCACAGTTCGTTTAGTGACCTTTCAAAGTCGCAACGGCACTGAAAAATGTGACTTATGACCATTTTTAACACTTATGACCATTGCAGCATCTCCATGGTCACGTGATGAAAGTTCAGGCTCTCGGCAATCGTCACATATTTATGACGGTTGCAGTGTCCCGTTTGACCTTCGGACAAGCCAAGTCAGCGGGGAAGTCTGATTCACTTAACAACCGGGTTACTAACTTATCAACTGCAGTGATTCACTTAACAGTAGAGCTTAAGGAAGGTCATCCAATGAGGCCAAGCTCACTTAACAACTGTCTCGCTTAACAACAGGAATTTGAGGCTCCATTGGGGTCGTAATGCAAGGACTACAAATATTTAGATGGTTGCAATTTACTACAGGAGCAAGTAAAAAAAAAAAAATCTACCAAGACTGTTGAGCAAATTTGGAAAAATTTTGAAATAAAAACTAAACAGTGGGAACATCATTGAGGCAATTAATTCCTGGCCAGTCTTGGTTATTCGATGTACAGCAGGAATAATTGATGGAACTAGATAATTTGGATCGGAAAAATAATTTGGAGGAAAACGAATGGCAATGCACTATTCTGTACATCTGAAAGGTTTATTGATCTGCCATATTGGCCAAAAGTCAAAGGGGGCAGAGGACATTTATAGAGGAAACAAACTGAAGGGGGAGGAGAGGAGAGGAGAGGAGAGGAGAGGAGAGGAGAGGAGAGGAGAGAAGAGAAGAGAAGAGAAGAGAAGAGAGAGAAGAAGAGAAGAGAAGAGAAGAGAAGAAGAGAAGATACGGGGAGGGGAGGGGAGGGAAGGGAAGTTAAGGGAAGGGAGGGGAGAGGAGAGGAGAGGAGAGGAGAGAGGAGAGGAGAGGAGAGGAGAGGAGAGAAGAGAAGAGAAGAGGCTTAAATACAGATTGTTTAGGGGCAACTTAAGGAAGGCTAGGTTCTCAAATCACTCAAAGCCATGGCTTGTTGAATCCTGGTTTATTCAAGGGCTCATCATTTTCTGGGTTTGCCGTACGTGCTAAGCCTCAAAGTGTGGTTTAGAAGCGGCAGTGGATGGACATCATAAAAATAACTTTCAGAAACAGGAGGAAGCGTCCCAACCAAGACAATTGTCAGATAAATCTGACAACCCAAAGCAGAAATGCAATTTGTGAAAACATCTCAGATTTGATCCTCCCTCGTTCTGGTGAAGATGAAAAGGAGGAGGGGGGAATAAATAAGATTGCGTTCAGATCTGCAAGATTAGGTTACCCTAATCCCATCATCAAAGTAGTATCCGCTTTCATGAGTTTGGTTTCCCAGCCTGGTCTACCTTGAAGTACTAACGTGGATTGTTGTTTGCACAACATGCAAATGTCCAAAATAAAACCAACCAACATTCAGATCGTAGGTTTTTTTTTAATTTTTTTTTTAGACTTCTTTTAATGCAGTTTGTGCTACTGGAGCTAATTCATACCTGGTCTTGGAATGAGGCAGCGCTCCGTCTCTCTTACCATCTGTGAATTTTTATCCTTGCCTTGGGAGCAATTTTAATGGAAATAAATTATCTCCAATCCACTCCAAGCTACCTTGATTTCAGCGCTATACATTTTCATTGAACTGTTGATGCTTGTAATCCTTTGGGTTAGTCCTTTGATGGATGTTCTCTCTCCTTCCTTCCTTCCTCCGTCCCTCCCTCCCTCCTTCTGCCCTCCTTCATCTCCTTCCTCCTTTCCTCATTCATTTATTTACTCACTCAGTCCTTTCCTTCTTTCCTTCCCTCCTTTCCTTTTTTCCTTCTTTCTTTCCTTCTTCCCTTCCTTCCTCCCTCCTGCTCTCCTTCATATCCTTCCTCCTTTCCTCATTCATTTATTCACTCACTCACTCCTTTCCTTCTTTCCTTCCTCCTTTCCTTTCCTTTCTTTCCTTCCTTCTTCCCTTCCTTCCGTCCTCCCTATCCACTGTTATCCCCCTTCCTTCCTTCCTTCCTCCCTCCTTTATGCCTCCTTCATATCCTCCTCCTTCCTCATTCATTTATTCACTCACTCACTCCTTTCCTTTCCTTTCTTTCCTTCCTTCTTCCCTTCCTTCCATCCCTCCCTATCCCACTGTTATCCCCCTTCCTTCCTCCCTCCCTCCCTCCCTCCCTCATCCCTCATCTCCTTTCTTCCTCCCTCTCTCCCTCTATTTCTTCTTCCTCCCTTACTCATTCATTCATTCATTCACTCACTCACTCCTCACTTATTCTCCTCTTCCACCCGCCTTCATCTCTTCTTTCCTCCTTCCCTCCCCTTGTCCATCCTTCTTCATATCCTTCCTTAATTCCTCCCTCCCTCCCTCATCTCCTTCCTCTTCCTCCCTCATTCACTCATGGTTTATGGCTCACTCTCCTCCTCCACCCTTCGTCATATTCTTCCTTCCTCCTTACCTCCTTCCTTCCTTCCTTCCTTCCTTCCTTCCTTCCTTCCTTCCTCCCTCTGCCCTTCGTCCACCCTTCGTCATATCCTTCCTCCCTCCTTCCCTCCTTCCTTCCTTCCTTCCTTCCTTCCTCCCTCTGCCTTTCCTCCACCCTTCTTCATATCCTTCCTTAATTCCTCCCTCTCCTCCTCCCTCGTTCACTCATGGTTTATGACTCACTCTCCTCCTCCACCCTTCTTCATATCCTTCCTCCCTCCTTACCTCCTTCCTTCCTTCCTTCCTTCCTTCCTTCCTCCCTCCCTCCCTCTGCCCTTCCTCCACCCTTCTTCATATCCTTCCTCCCTCCTTCCTTCCTTCCTTCCTTCCTTCCTTCCTCCTTCCTTCCTCCCTCCCTCTGCCTTTCCTCCACCCTTCTTCATATCCTTCCTTAATTCCTCCCTCTCCTCCTCCCTCGTTCACTCATGGTTTATCCTCCTCTCCTCCTCCACCCTTCTTCATATCCTTCCTTCCTCCTTACCCTTCCTTCCTTCCTTCCTTCCTTCCTTCCTTCCTCCCTCCTCCCTCTGCCCTTCCTCCACCCTTCTTCATATCCTTCTTCCCTCCCTCTTTCCCTCACCTCCTTCTTTCTTTCCTCCCTCCCTCCCTTTCTTTCTCTTGCAGACTCTCATTTCTGTCACAAAAAAAACCCTCCGCAGCATCCACCAGCCATCCTTATTCTAATCTTAAAGGAAAGGATGATGCAGAAACCTTTCATAAAGACTGGGGCCCATTTCTTCCATATTCCATGATATGAAGCCGATTGAAGCCTTTTGGATGGAAAACTAACTGATTTTATTCGCTCAGTGCCATTCCGCAATTTTGAGAAAGCGTCCATTTTCTAAATGGTCTGGGGGCTTCCCTCCATGAACCACCGGCAAATTGCACCTTAAATTACATCCACTAAAAAATGTAACTGTGGAAGGCAGCTGGACCACTCCATTTTTTTTTTTTAATTTGATTTATATGCCGCCCTTCTCCGGAGACTCAGGGCGGCTTACAATGCACTAAGCAATAGCCTTCATCCTTTTGTATATTTATACAAAGTCAGCTTATTGCCCCCACAAACTGGGTCCTCATTTACCTACCTTAGAAAGGATGGAAGGCTGAGTCAACCTTGAGCCTGGCGAGATTCGAACCTGCAGAAATTGCAGGCAGCTGTGTTAATAACAGGGTGCTTTAAACCACTGTACTACCAAGGCACTCCATTTTGATACGGCCAAAGTCAAAAGCCAACCTCTGCTATTCGCCTTTGAGCCCTTCTTTTGGGAGGTCCAGATATAACATCATTCATGGGCTCTGTATAAGTAGTCCTCCATTTATGACTGGCCGTTTAGCTCTTCGTACAGTAGATGTATCCTGGGAAGGGATACGGTGGCTCAGTGGCTAAGAGGCTGAGCTTGTCGATCAAAGGTCAACAGTTCAGCAGTTTGAATCCCGGTGCTGCGTAACGGGGTGAGCTCCCGTGACTTGTCCCAGCTTCTGCCAACCTAGCAGTTCAAAAGCAGGTAAAAAAAATGCAAGTAGAAAAATAGGGACCACCTTTGGTGGGAAGGGAACAGCGTTCTGTGCGCCTTTGGCGTTGAGTCATGCCAGCCACATGACCATGGAGACGTCTTCGGACAGCGCTGGCTCTTCTTCGGCTTTGAAACGGAGATGAGCACCGCCCCCTAGAGTCGGGAAACGACTAGCACATATGTGCGAGGGGAACCTTTACCTTTACCTTTAGATGTATACTACATTGATTCCACATAACAAGGGGGCAGAATCGTGACTGCCATCTTGAGTTCTGGAATCCCGGGTAGATGGATGAAAATCCCTAACCCTGACATTGTCTGTTCCTGCTTTAAGGAGATAAAACCAGACTGTGAAGGTTATACAGAGAGAGAGAGAGAGAGGGAGGGAGAGAGAGAGGGGAGGAGAGAGGGAGAGAGAGGGGGGAGAGGGAGGGGGAGAGGGAGGGAGAGGGAGAGAGAGGGGGAGAGAGAGGGAGGGAGAGAGGGAGAGAGAGAGGGGGGAGAGAGAGGAGAGAGAGAGGGAGAGAGAGGGGGGAGAGAGAGGGAGGGAGAGAGAGAGGGAGAGGAGGGAGGGAGAGAGAGAGGGAGGAGAGAGGGAGAGAGAGGGGGGAGAGGGAGGGAGAGAGGGAGGGAGAGAGAGAGAGAGAGGGAGGGAGAGAGAGAGGGAGGAGAGAGGGAGGGAGAGAGAGAGAGAGGGAGAGAAAGGGAGGGAGAGAGAGAGGGAGAGAAAGGGAGGGAGAGAGAGGGAGGGAGAGAGAAGGAGAGGGAGAGAGAGGGGGAGAGGAGGGAGAGGAGAGAGAGAGGGAGAGAGAGAGGGAGAGAGAGGGGGGAGAGGGGGGAGGGGAGAGAGAGAGGGAGGGAGAGAGAGGGAGAGAGGGGAGAGAGGGGGGGGAGAGGGAGGGAGAGAGGGAGAGAGAGGGAGGGAGAGAGAGAGAGGGAGAGAAAGGGAGGGAGAGGATGGAGGGAGAGAGAGGGAGAGAGAAGGAGGGGGAGAGAGAGGGGGGAGGGACCGACAGACAGACAGACAGACAGACAGACTTGGGACCAGGTGAAATATTAAATTTGACGTGATTGCGTTCTACCTTTTAAACACAATCCAAGACAAAAATTAAACAATAGAGAAAAAAAAAAACCCTCTAGCAATTTCGCTTTAATAATTCAGAAATAATATTTGGAAAGGTTTTGACACCTGACCCACAGCTATGGGGAAGAATGCATGTTTGACCCCCACGGTTGCGCATTTCCAACCCCTGCGGCATTCCCGGCTCTACCCTTCGGCAAAGCAAGCCGCCGTTGCAGGCAGTTGACTCTGTGTGCCTGTGTAAAGGGCAGGTGGTTATCCTTTAATTCATTGCGATTCGTTTGTCCTTTAATTTATGATGATTGCATCATTAGCGCCAAAAAGGTCAAGGAGCAGTGTGTGTGGCTGTGAGTGCGTGTGCCACAGATGCCAAAACAACAGAGCACAATCGGAAAGGGGGGGGGGAAAGGGGCTCTATTTACATTTCCTCCCAGTTTGCAAAGGCTGAAAGACAGTGCAATGGTATGTGAGAATGACCTTGCTTGGTGGCTGTCTAGGGACCGGTTTAAATAAGAGATCGCTCAGCCCACAGCTGCATAATGGGCCAAGCAAGAGTTTTAGGAAGGATTCTCCCTTTGGGGCTGTAAAGGAGATGCAATTAAGATGATTAAAGGCCTGGAGACTAAAACATATGAAGAGCGGTTGCAGGATTTGGGTTGGGCTAGTCTAGAGAAAGGGATGCGGTGGCTCAGCGGCTAAGACGCTGCGCTTGTCGATCGAAAGGTCGGCAGTTCAGCGGTTCAAATCCCTAGCCGCGTAAACAGGATGAGCTCCTGTGACTTGTCCCAGCTTCTGCCAACCTAGCAGTTCGAAAGCATGTTAAAAAAAATGCAAGTAGGAAAAATAGGGACCATCTTTGGTGGGAAGGGAACAGCGTTCCGTGCGCCTTTGGCGTTGAGTCATGCCGGCCACATGACCACGGAGACGTCTTCAGACAACGCTGGCTCTTCGGCTTTGAAACGGAGATGAGTACCGCCCCCTAGAGTCAGGAACGACAGCACATATGTGCCAGGGGAACCTTTACCTTTACCTAGTCTAGAGAAAAGAAGGCGTAGGGGGGGACATAATAGCAGTCTTACAATATCTGAGGGGCTGCCACAAAAAATGAGGGAGTCAACTTCTTTTCCAAAGCACTAGAAGGCAAGACAAGAAGCAATGGATGGAAACTAATCCAGGAGAAAAGCAATCTGGAATTAAGGAGGAATTTCCTAACAGTGGAACCAGTGGAACAACTTGCCACCAGAAGTTGTGGGTTCTTCATCACTGGAGGTTTTTAAGAAGACGCTGGACATTCGTTTGTCTGGAATGGTCTAGGGTCTCCTGCTTGAGTAGGGGGGCTGGACTAGAAGACCTCCAAGGTCCCTTCCAACTTTATTCTGATTGGTTGACATGGCGGGGAAATGGTACCTTCAGGTTCGCAACATTCCCTTAATGTAGGTTGACAATATGAGCTTTTATCTGGCTTTTGTTTTCCTGACTGATCTACCTTGGGAAGGGAGACAGAGAAAAACAAGACCATTTTTTTTGTGTGTGTGTGTGTGAAAAAGTTATTGTCTGTCTTCCTATTTTAGCACGGATGTCCAAGGCTGCCTGCCTCTTCCAACGGAAGTCACCCCTTCTGAAGAGCCACAGCCAGCTCGAGAGAGCCACAACGTCAAAGGTTGTGAGAAGCAGAAGCACAAACTAGAAGACAAATCACGCAGGTAAGAACCGATGTTCGGGCCTAAGCCAAGTCTCTCTAGTTCCCTGCAGAAAAGGCATTTAAGCTGAGAACTGCAATGGATGGGCACTCCTATCTATCAGTCAATCAATCGGAACGGAACTTTACAGTACCGTAACAGAGTTGGAAGGGACCTTGGAGGTCATCTAGTCCGACCCCCTGCTCGCACAGGAGACCTGTACTAGGGATTCGAACCGCCGAACTGCCGACTCCCGACCTCCTTTCTGATCGACAAGCTCAGTGTTTTAGCCACTGAGCCACCTAGTCAGGGTGAACTGGGAGAACTGGGTGGGACCTTGGAGGTCTTCTAATCCTTGTCAAGCAGGAGGCCCTATACCATTTCAGACAGGTGGCTGTCCAGTCCAGTGAAGGAGCACCCACAACCTCTGGTGGCAAGCAGTTCCACTGGTTAATTGTCCTCACTGTTAGGAAGTTTCTCCTTAGTTCCAGGTTGTTTCTCTCCTTGGTTAGTTTCCATCCGTTGTTTCTTGTCCTGC
>NW_026843810.1:0-110145 GCF_029531705.1 Pantherophis guttatus | reverse complement strand
CCGATTAAAAAACAACAACCCTCCCTTTTTATATTCAGTGTAGAGTCAGGATGACTGAACAAAGCTGAACATTTACTGGCCAGATGCCCTTCTTGATGCCTACATGGAGTTCCCAGCAGATTTTTTTTTTTCCCTTTGCACCTGAGGAGCAATGTCAGCTGACGACCCCAGGGGGAGAGCCTTCTCTGTGGTGGCACCTACCCTCTGGAACAATCTACCCCCAGAGATACGTGTGATCCCAGACCTCCGGACTTTTCGTCGGGCCCTTAAAACCTACTTTTTCCAGTTAACCAGGCTGTCCTGATTTTATGGTTGGTTTTAAAATTTGATATTGATTTTAATTGAAATGTTTTAAATTATGGGCCAAATTTTATTTAATTATTTTAAATCTATTTTAACTTTTGTGTATGAATGGTTTATATTTGGCTGTTCACCGCCCTGAGTCCGGAAGGAGAAGGCAGTATAGAAATCTGAAAGAAAGAAAGAAAGAAAGAAAGAAAGAAAGAAAGAAAGAAAGAAAGAAAGAAAGAAAGAAAGAAAGAAAAGAGAGAGAGAGAGGGAGGGAGGGAGGGAGGGAGGGAGGAAGGAAGGAAGGAAGGAAGGAAGGAAGGAAGGAAGGAAGGAAGGAAGGAAGGAAGGAAGGAAGGAGCGAAATATGTGCAGTTGGCTTATTCCAGGTTTGACACCTCTGGTTCCTATCAATATGTTTCCCTTCCCCCTTTCATTCGTCTTCTTCCCTCCAGCTCAAACTTTCCCAAATTCCTTCCTCCCCTCCCTTTCCATTTATGGCAGGATGCCAACAAAGCAAAGTGAAATGGTTGAAGATGGTTGAAGACCTGACAGCCTGTTTTTTTCTATGTAATGTCTTTTGCAGTCCTTGCAATGTTCATTATAGATGATTCCTGGTTTTTCTTCTAGGTCTGCTGAGACTTTTGGTTTACTAATTCTTGTACATATAGGCGTTTGATATTAATGAGAGAGGACAAGCTAAGGTGAAGATAGGTGGCAGAGATTTGTGTGTGGATTCACTATTGGACATGACCTCTGGGGCACAGGTGAGACGTCTACCATATGAGGCGAACACCAAACAGATAAGAAAACAATCAGAAGTGGTGCCTTTAGAATACAGAGCTCATAACAAACTCTTTATCTATACACTTGGGTTTAAAAATGGACCTTAGTCATAATATATACACACCTCTATTAAACCTTTAAGGCCAGGGAGTCATCTTTTGACCTTTTAAGTTTGTTCTCTTTCTACTCTAGAGTCATCCTTGTTTAATTCATACGACAGACATTGCTTAGAATTGTTAATTGTTGCAGCCAAAAAAGCCAATGCAATCCTAGACTGCATTAATAGAGGGATAGACTCAAGATCGCGTGAAGTGTTAATACCACTTTATAATGCCTTGGTAAGACCACTCTTGGAATACTGCATCCAGTTTGGTCACCGCAATATAAAAAAAATATATGCTGAGACTCTGGAAAGAGTGCAGAGAAGAGCAACAAAGAGGATTAGCAAAATGGAGGCTAAACGTATGAAGAACAGCTGCAGGAATTGGGTGTGTCTAGTCTAGTGAAAAGAAGGACTAGGGGTGACATCAGGGGTGAAATCCTCCCGGTTTGGACCAGATCAAGCAAACCGGTAGCAATTTTGGCAAGTGGTTCGGAGAACCGGTAGCGACGGCGGTGCGAGGCTCCGCCCACTCGCCTGGGTGTTGTTATTTCCTGGTTTTAACCAGGAAGTAGTGTGTTTTTACCCTCTGCACATGCACAGAAGGTTTTGTGCATACACAGAGGGTCTGCGTGCGCATGTGATGTGCGTGCACAGGTGAGCAAAGCGAGCACACATGCGCAGGGCGTGCACTTTCTGAACCGGTAAGGAAGGTAAGTAGATTTCACCCCTGGGTGATATGATAGCAGGGTTCCAATATTCGGGGGGTTCCTATAAAGATGAGGATGTCAAACTGTTTTCCAAAGCACCTGAAAGCAGGTTGAGAAACAATGAATGGAAACTAACAAAGGAGAGAACCAATCTAGAACAAAGGAGAAATTTTCTAACAGTGAGGACCAGAGGTGGTATTCAGCCGGTTCGTACTGGTTTGGGTAAACCAGTAGTGGAGATCACAAGTGGTCCTGCCTCCCTACCCTGGCTCTATGCCATCCTACTTAGGCACAGTTTTGAGGCCGGGCGCCTGTGGAGAAGGCCGAGCGCCTGCGCGGAAGGTGCACGCGTACGTGAAGTGAGCGTGTGCGTGTGTGCACGGGGCGAACCGATAGCAACAAAATGTGAAACCCACCGCCGGTGAGGACAATTAATCAGTGGAACTGCTTCCCTCCAGAAGTTGTAGGTGCTCCATCACTGGAGGTTTTTAAGAAGAGACTGGACAACCATTTGTCTGAAATGACATAGGTCTCCTCCATGGGCAGGAGGTTGAAGTAGAAGACCTCCAAAGTCCTTTTCCAATTTAGTTATTCTGTTAAATTAGGAGTGGTGAAATATCCCTTTGATATCCAAGATTATAATTTAGTCAGCTTCCATTATTCTTGATTTTCATTTGCCATACAGCCTAGAGAGATTTGCAGAGTCAGCTCCTAAGTGAGCTCCAATTTGGATAGCCTATAAATGCGTGGTAGAGAACTCCTGAAAATGTTCCAGCAAGCACAACCTCTGAGGATATCTGCCCTAAATATTTTCCAAACTCAACCTCGTCTCCCGAAGACTCGTTCTGAGAAAGGCTTTGCAATTAAGATTTCAAATCCTTAAGGCATCATTTAGAGAAAGTCAATACTTTCCCTTTCTATCTTGTATCTTTTTATGGGACTTTCAACCAGCAAGCGTTCAGGTAATGGAGCCACGGTAACATCACAGAAAGTGCACAACTGGGCAATATTTGATCCCCCTTGTCATTGATGCTGCTGACACTAAACAGAATTGAGGTCAGGTATCCTTTCTGATGTCCAAACGGGAGCGCATTTGGAGCATGTGAAAATAAAATAAAATAAGGAATTTCCTGTACTTTTCTTATGAGGATAGTCCATATAATCTACCCAGTCTTCGGTCCTGCAGTTCACTCTCTTTCCTTAGGCCTTATGTGTAAAGACAGATGCAAAAAATGAGTTAAGTAGTTCTGCTTTCTCCCTGTTGCTTGTCACCTTCTTGCCACTTTCTCCCAGCAATGGGGCAATTGTTTCCTTGACTTTTTTCTTGTTTTTAATATGTTGGAAGAAGCTTTTTGTTGTTGTTGTTATTTTTTACTTTAGTCTCAAGCCTTTGTTCATTGTGAGCTTTAGCTTTCCTCACTTCATCTTTACAGGCTCGGGCTATTTTTACTACTACTATTTGAATTTGTATACCGTCCTTCTCCCAAAAGGGACTTAGGGCGGTGGACAGCCAAAATTAAAATACATACAATACAAAAGTTAAGATAGCTAAAATAAATTAAATCAATCGGCCTCCCAATTTAA
Organism: Pantherophis guttatus; assembly: GCF_029531705.1. The sequence continues at coordinate 106,677 of NW_026843810.1, read as the reverse complement.
AACCCCAAGTCTATAAAATTTAAAAATTCCATTAAAAAACCATTTAGGCTAGGCCGGCTTGCTGGAATAAATAAGTCTTCAGGGCCTTACGGAAAGTACGGAGGTCTGGGATCAGTCGTATTCCGGGAGGCAGCTCATTCCACAGGGCGGGTGCCCCCACAGAGAAGGCTCTCCCCCTGGGGGCCGCCAGCCGACATTGCTTGACCAACGGCACCCTGAGGAGGCCCTCTCTGTAAGAGCGCATTGGCCGGTGGGAGGTTATCGGTAGCAGCAGGCGGTCTCGTAGGTACCCTGGCCCTAAGCCATGGAGCGCTTTAAAGATGAGAACCAACACCTTAAAGCGCACCCGGAAGACCACCGGGAGCCAGTGCAGCTCGCGCAGGAGAGGTGTTACATGGGAGCGCCATGTCGCCCCCATAATCACCCGCGCGGCTGCATTCTGGACCACTTGGAGCCTCCAGGTGCTCCTCAAGGGGAGCCCCATGTAGAGAGTGTTGCAGTAGTTCAGGTGAGACGTGACAAGGGCATGGATGACCGTGCTGATATTTGCTGATATTCTGCCTTAGTTATTTGTTGGCAAGCTGCGAACCGAACACGGTTGAAACAGCAAAAAGCAAATTTCGAAGCTTGACAATTCTAGATAGAATCTCTCTCTCTCCGTTCCGTCTTGTCCTGCCCTCAGGTGCTTTGGAGAATAGTTGACCCCCTCTTCTTCTTTTTTTTTAAAAAAAATATTTTTATTAAATAGTTTTTTTAAAAAAGCAAAAAGAAATATTAACGTTTTCTTTTTTTCAACAGTTTCACGTCGGTAATCCATACCTATACATTTTCTCTCTCTTATCCTAGTATATCTTTTATACATATATTTCTAATATATCATATATATACACCACTATAATGTATTATATTATTCTAATTGTTTTATTTACATTAGACGTAAACGTGTACCCAATTTCCTTTCCACAATTTTTGTTTCTTCCCATTTGTTCTTATATTTCTACTCCTAATTCAACCATTATTTAATCTTTCCTTGTCCTTTTTTCCCTTTTCCTCCAACCATTTATACCATCTCTCCCAGACTAGGTAGTATTCTGTTTCCTCTTTTTTTTTTTTTTTGTATCTCCTTCGTAAGCTTATCCATTTCCGCACACTCCATGATTGTTCTAATCACATTGTCTTCTGATGGTATATTGTTATTTTTCCAGTTCTGAGCGTAAACTATTTGTGCTGCTGTAATTATGTGAATGATTAAATACCATATTTCTTTTTCATATGACCCTGAAATTATTCCCAGTAAGAAAGTTTGTGGCCTCATTTCTATGTGTTGATTTATAATTTCTTCTATTTGTTTTTTAATTTTTTGCCAGTATTGTTTCACTTTATGACAGGACCACCACATGTGATAATATGTTCCCTATTGGAACACTGCTATCATGTCATCCCTAGTCCTTTTTTTCATTAGATTCAACATATCCGGCTCTCACAATATTCCAAGTGTGGTCGTATCAAGGCATTATAAAGCAGTATTAACTCATGATCTTGATGTTCTCCCTCTGTTGATGTATCCTAGGGCTGCATTGGCATTTTTTTGGTAAATGTAGCACATTGATGTCTCATACTTTTATTTCATGACAGATTCTGAACTAAATTGGGAACTTGAGTTACATAATTCCTTGTGAATTCCTTATGCAACTCAAACTAAATTGATTTTAAAGGTAAAGGTTCCCCTCGCACATACATGCTAGTCGTTCCCGACTCTAGGGGGCGGTGCTCATCTCTGTTTCAAAGTCGAAGAGCCAGTGCTGTCCGAAGACGTCTTCATGGTCATGTGGCCAGCATGACTAAACCCCAAAGGCACACAGAATGCTGTTACCTTCCCACCAAAGGTGGTCCCTATTTTTCTACTTGCATTTTTTATGTGCTTTTGGTTGGCAGAAGCTGGGACAAGAAAAGGGAGCTCACCCCTGTTACGCAGCACTAGGGATTTGAACCGCTGAACTGCCGACCTTTCGATTGACAAGCTCAGCATCTTAGCCACCAAGCCACCGCATCCCTTGAATTGATTTTAGAATTGGGTAAATATAATGAGTTGTGTCCATGAGTGAGCGAATGGAACTTTTAGATCAGGAAGTAAGTGAGTGTTATAAGCCTGTATTTATTTCTCGGTGTCCCCAGTCTCTGGAGGGAAAAAAAAGTGTCACCGAAGATGTCAAAAAAATCCTTCTTTACGACTCTCAGTTGGACAGTTGTTTATTTATGCCATATATTTTGTCAAGTCTTGGACATCTTTCTTTGAACTTTCATCTGACGTCTGTCTTCTCCCAATATATTTTTCATGGGTACAAAGAGATCCATCACACTATTCCCTATTGGGACAAATAATATTGTGCCAAGGAGAGAAAAGGGGTATGAAATAGGATTATCCGAAGAAAATTAAGGCAGGAGAAAAGAATAAGAAGTGGAAGTTTAGCTAAATCTCATTTGCAGCAGCAACATTCATTGCATCTTTCCCCATTCTTGCAAAACATCCTTTTTTATTATTATTATTTTCGTCCGTCATTACATAGTTCATAGATCTGTGTTATTGGTTGGTTGGTTTTGTTCTGAGGATGTCCGTAAATCCACCCAACCATGACCTGTTCAGTTTTCTTCCCAACCCTTTTCCTTTTTCCTTCTCCGGTTTGTTTTACAATTTGATTCTTTTTTTATTTTTATTATTATCATTTTTATTAAACATTTTTTAAAAACAGAAAGAAAGCTTTAACCCTTTTTCTGTTTCAACAGTTTTGCGTCAGTCAAGAATTTCATACTTACACATTTTTTCCTCCCTTATTTCTACTATATCTTTTATGCATATACTTCTAATATTTATTTATTTATTTATGTATATATGTAACAATACCCGTGTACCCACTTCTATTTCTACAGGTTTTGTGTCCTCATATTAGCCATTATACTTCAATCTCCTATTTCGACCATTATTTAATTTTTCCTTTCCTTTTATCTCTCTCCGCCAACCATTCACACCATTTCTCCCACACTAAGTAATATATTCTGTTTCCTCTTTTTCTTGTATCTCCTTTGTTAATTTGTCCATCTCCGCACATTCCAAAACTTTTCTGATCAGATTATCTTCAGATGGTATATTATCATTTTTTTCAATTCTGAGCGTAGATTATTCTTGCTGCTTCTTTCCATATGACCAAAGACCACTTCAAATTTCATGCTTTTGCATTTCGTGCTGGCCAGTCCCATGTGTATTCAACCCCTCGATTCCTTCACCATTCAATCATTCTTGACCCTTTCCTTTTTTTGCTTGACCCCACATGCTGGGACACACACACACACACACACACACACACACACACACACACGTACACACACACACACGTTCTTCAGAGCCTTTCCCACTGCACCTCTTTTGTTTGTTTCTCCTGACATATCCAACTTCCTTTCCCATACAGAGAAGAGAATAGAAGCACACTTTCCCACCATCGTTTTTTGGGCTTCTGTCGATGAAAATGCTTCCTTCCAACAACCATGTACTGCCACTTCTCTTTCTATCAATAATTGCACATGGTAAAATTTCTCCATCTAATTTTCCATCTTTAGTAAATATTTTCCCAAGGGACACAAATTCATTTATTGCCCTTCTTTGCAATCTCTCTCTCTCTCTCTCCCTCTCTGTCTCTCTGTCTTTGTCTCTGTCTCTGTCTCTGTCTCTCTCTCTGTCTCTGTCTCTCTCTCTCTCTCATATCTCTCTCTCTCTCTCTCTCTCTATCTATCTATCTGTCTATCTATCTATCTATCTATCTATCTATCTATCTATCATCTATCTCTATCAATCATCTATCTAAATGTCTGTCTGTCTATCTATCTATCTATCTATCTATCTATCTATCTATCTATCTATCTTCTATCTAAATATCTGTCTGTCTATCTATCTATCTATCTATCTATCTATCTATCTATCTATCTATCATCTAAATATCTATCTATCTATCTTCTATCTAAATATCTGTCTATCTATCTATCATCTATCTAAATGTCTGTCTGTCTGTCTGTCTCTCTGTCTCTCTCTCTCTCTAAATATCTAAATATCTAAATCTATATAACAATAACAGAATAACAGAGTTAGAAGGGACCTTCGAGGTCTTCTAGTCCAACCCCCTGCTTAGGTAGGAAACCCTATATCATTTCAGACAAATGGTTATCCAACATCTTCTTAAAAACTTCCAGTTTTGGAGCATTCATAGCTTCTGGGGGCAAGTTGTTCCACTGATTATATCTAGCTATCATCTGTCTCTCTATCATTCTCTCTCTATTCTATCTATCTATCTATCTATCTATCTATCTATCTATCTATCTATCTATCTATCTATCTGTCTATCTGTCTATCTATCTATCATCTATCTATCTTCTATCATCAATCTAAATATCTATCTAAATATCATCATCATCATCATCATCTCTCTTTCTCTCTCTCTCAATCTATTTATTTATCCCTTCTTTATAGCCTCCCATCTCACAAAAAAGGGACTCAGAGTGATGTATAGCAATTAGATAATAAATGAATACATAAAATCATCATTAAAAAATAGAAAAAGTCAAACCTAAAATAAAAATATTTTAAAAAATGAATATCTTGCAATCCCTTGCTCGGTTTTTTATGTCAAATGCAATAACCATTATCTTTGATAATTAATCTTCTCATTGCATCATACAAACTGGTTTGAAAACCAAATTTTGGGAGAAAACGTGCATCAAAAGCTTAGTTAAATATGCACAATTTAAATATTTGATTTATTCAAATGTTTGCATTGAACTTGTTTTTTAAGAAAATGGTACTTAATGAGAGAGCAGCAGGAAAAAGTGAATATGTATAGACAGAAATATAAACATAACCTTAATCTTGAGATATAAATTGGTACTGAAATCTTAACTCCTATTTGTACATATATGCAGAGAATCAATGCTGAGAAGTATTGAAATTATCAACCTTATCCCAAATTCCATATGTTTCTTTTTTTGAAAATAGGAAATGACTCCAGGCACCTAACAAGAGAATGTCATCCCATTAAATTCAAGATGGGATGTCAGGAAAGCGGAATAGAGAGGAACTTTTACCTCCTGCAAATTATACTTCTGTTCATATAACCTAAAATTTGCTTTACTTTGCTGAGAAAAAATTGTAAGATTTCAGCAATCGTTCAGGAATTTTAATGAAGCTGTTCTTCCCCTTTCATACATTCATTCATTGTGTTTGTGTTAAAAAGTCCTAACTATAGCTAATGTAGTTATATAGTTATAATATAGGGAAAAAAAGACAAAAGAGGGAAACAATAAAGAAATAAAAAGAGGAAAAACAATTTTAAAAAGGAAAGAAAAATATTGCCAATAACACAAAACAATTAAATGTTTAGTATTTCCCTACTTTTCCGCAATATTAAAATCTAAAAGTCTGTGTGTACGCCAAGCATTAAGTGCTCAGCCTGTAAACAACAAATTAAATCTGGCCCATGTGGAATTATTTTAAGAAAATTGTCAGAGTTGAGTGATATCTATCACTCAAATCTGTAAATCCCAACTGGAGAAAAAAAATATGCACACAAGTGTGTGTTTGTGTGTGTGTGTGATTGTGTGGTGGAATGTAGTTCAGAGCCAGAGGAGGGAGGGGCTCTTTCCCAGAGGTCATAGAGGCAGCAGAGCTTGGAATATCTGGTAGCCAGAAGAGGGTAAGGAGGGACCCTCCTTAGCAATTCACAGAGTATATGTACAATTATGCAGTCAGTTGCTTTAATCTGTCTTGCAGGGGTCTCTAACCTTAGCAACTTTAAGACTTGTGGACTTCAACTCCCAGAGTTCCTCAGCCAGCAAAGAGGAATTCTGGGAGTTGTAGTCCACAAGCCTTAAAGTGGGCAAGGTTGGAGACCCCTGGAATTGATGAGCTACTCAGAGGATGGCTGGCTGAGGAATTCTGGGAGTTGAAGTCCACAAGTCTTAAAGTTGCCAAGGTTGGAGACTCCTGCTCTAGAGTCTGTCTGTAGGCGAACAACAATAAATGAACTACTCAGAAGTAACGTCATGTGTTGTTCTTGATTCCTTGGACCCGACAGTTTGTGTGTTTTGTGTATATGTGTTTGTTTATGACAGAGAGAAGAGGGGGAGGGAGAGAGAGAAGGAGAAAGAGGAGCACATAATAAATAGAGATAAAAAAATTTCTGGTACTTAGTATGGGGAATGGCCCCTTCTTCCTCTTTGTGGTGACAACTCACAGAATAAACAATGGCAAATAATTGGCACCACTTTTAAAATTAATTAGGAGGAGGAGGAGGAGGAGGAGGAGGAGGAGGAGGAGGAGGAGGAGGAGAGAGAAGGAGGAGAAGGAGAAGAAGAAGAAGAAGAAGAAGAAGAAGAAGAAGAAGAAGAAGAAGAAGAAGAAGAAGAAGAAGAAGAAGAAGAAGAAGAAGAAGGAGAATTATTTATTTTATTTTATTTATTTGATTTGTATACCGCCCTACTCCTGAAGGACTCAGGGCGGTGAACAGCCAACAATAAAATACATAAATACACAAAATTTAAAAACCCGATAAAATCAAATTAAACTTTTTGGCCCAGACAAATTAAAATACCCCAATAATTTAAAAACAGATTAAAATTTACATATTTTAAAAAGGGAAGAGATCAGGCCAAGCCCGCTTGATGGAATAAAAAGGTCTTCACAGCACGGCGGAAGGAGCGCAGATCCGGGATCCTCCGTATCTCCGGGGGGAGCTCATTCCAGATGGTAGGTGCCCCCACAGAGAAGGCTCTTCCCCTAGGGGCTGCCAGTCGACACTGTTTGGCTGACGGCACCCGGAGGAGCCCCTCTCTATGGGAGGGTACTGGCTGGTGGGAGGCTATTGGTGGTAGTAGGCGGTCCCGTAGATAACCAGGTCCTAAGCCATGGAGCGCTTTAAAGGTGGTAACCAAAACCTCGAAGCGCACCCGGAAGACCACCGGGAGCCAGTGCAGCTCGCGCAGGAGAGGTGTTACATGGGAGCGCCATGTCGCTCCCATTACCACCCGCGCGGCCGCACTCTGCGCCAGTTGGAGCCTCCGGGTGCTCCTCAAGGGGAGCCCCATGTAGAGAGCATTACAGTAGTCCAGGCGGAAGTGACGAGGGCATGAGTGACCGTGCGTAACAAGTCCCGATCCAGAAAGGGACGCAACTGGCGAATCAGGCGGACCTGATAAAAAATCCTCCCGGTCACGGCCGTCAAGTGCTCTTCTAAAGACAGCCGTGAATCCAGGAGGACGCCCAAGTTGCGAGCCCTCTCCGTGGGGGCCAATGATTCGCCCCCAATAGTCAGTGATGGCGTCAACTGGCTATATCGGGACGTCGGAAACCACAGCCACTCGGTCTTGGATGGGTTGAGCCTGAGCCTGTTCCTCCCCATCCAGATCCGTACGGCCTCCAGGCACCGGGACATCACTTCAAGGGCATCGTTGGGGTGATCCGGGGTGGAGATGTACAGCTGGGTGTCATCAGCGTACTGATGGTACTCCACCCCGAAACCACGGATGATCTCGCCCAGCGGCTTCACATAAATGTTGAACAGGAGAGGTGAGAGGACCGACCCTTGCGGCACCCCACATATGAGGGGCCTCGGGGTCGACCTCTGTCCCCCTGTCAACACGGACTGCGACCGGTCAGAGAGAAAGGAGGAGAACCACCACAACACAGTGCCTCCCACCCCTAACTCTTCCAACCGGTGCAGCATGATACCATGGTCGATGGTATCAAAAGCCGCTGAGAGATCTAACAGGACCAGGACAGAGGAGCACCCCCTGTCCCGAGCCCTCCAGAGATCATCAATCAACGCGACCAATGCCGTTTCCGTGCTGTACCCGGGCCTGAAGCCCGACTGGAATGGATCCAGATACGTCGTTTCATCCAGGTGCTGGGGAAGCTGTTGCGCAACCACACTCTCAACAACCTTTGCCACAAAACGAAGGTTGGAGACCGGACGATAATTTACCAACATTGCCGGGTCCAGGGAAGGCTTCTTGAGGAGAGGCCTCACCACCGCCTCTTTCAAGGCGGCAGGAAAGACACCCTCACCCAGCGAAGCATTTATAATCCCCTGGAACCAGCCTCGTGTCACCTCCCGAGAAGCCAGCACTAACCAGGAGGGACACGGGTCCAATAAACAAGTGGTCGTGTTCAGTCTACCCAGAATCCTGTCCACGTCCTCAGGGGTCACAGGATCAAACTCATCCCAGATAACATTCTCAAGACCTGCCCCAGTCCCTCCCCCTGAGACTATCCAGTCGGAGTCCAGATCTTCCCGAATCTGAGCGATTTTGTCATACAGATATTGGACAAAATCCTCGGCTCTACCCTCCAAGGAATTATGTTAAATCGAATAATGTATTCTGACTGCACCATTGGTGATTGGCCAATGTCGCTCAATCAGCTTTTGTCCTGAGGTGGCACTAGAACTCACAGTCTCCAGGTTTATAGGACAGCACCCTAACCACTAGACCACTAGATTACAAAATATTTACTTATTTATTCACTTATTCATATTCTGCCTTTATTGTTTTTTACAAATAACTCAAGGTGGCGAATATATCCAACCCACCTCCCTCTTCTAACAACAACCCTGTGAGTGGACTTGCGCTGAGAGAGAGTGACTGGCCTAAAGTCACTCAGCTGGCTTTCCTGCCTAAGGCGGGATTAGAACTCACCATCTCCTGGTGATTGGCCCAAAATCACCCAGCTATCTTTTGTGTTTAAGGTGGGACTAGAACTCTCAGTCTTTTGGTGATTGGTCCAAACTCACCTAGTTGGCTTTTGCGCCTAAGGCGGGACTACAACTCATAGTCTCCTGGTTTTTAGATCAGTGCCCTATCCACTAGACTACTAAATAATTCACCAGATTATCCTACTCTTTTTTTTTATTTGTTTGTTTGCAGACAATACTTCGACCCTTTCATTGGGAAGGATTGAACAACAAGTCAGAATAGAATAGAATAGAATAGAATAGAATAGAATAGAATAGAATAGAATAGAATAGAATAGAATAGAATAGAATAGAATAGAATAGAATAGAATAGAATAGAACTTTATTACGGTCATCGACCAGCAATTGACATACAATATATTAAAAATAATACTGAATAATAACATCCCTGTTATGAAAATACATGATCTCAAACCGTTAGGGTCACTCCCTGATTTACGTGAGCGGAGAGCCGATAAGTATGTGAGTAAATGTATTTTCCAGAAATTGTTATAAGTATCTCCAAAAAATTGGCACATGTTGACAGTTATAATTCTGTAATCAATTCTTTTCTTATGGACATTGCAGCAACACTAGCAAGTCATGAGGAAATGAGTCACAACAGACCAAACCTAGATTCTTGTGGCCAATCTTACAGCGGTTATGAGTTGATCTCACATGTAGAAGATCATTTTCAGAGTCAGAAAGACAGTAATGCAATGAGTGTCTATGGAGATAGATCCAGGTCATGGTTATCTTTTTCAAGAAGCAATTGGACTTTCTTGTTTTTTCTTGCAAGACGTTTCACTTCTCATCTCCCTACCATCCAGTCAGAACAGAATGAAGCTTCTTGGATGAGAAGCGAAATGTCTTCCAAGAAAAAGAAGAAAGTCCAGTTGCTTCTTGAAAAAGCACCTTTGGGATAGTTATGCGAAGAGGACAAGAAAAAGGATTCTCTATTTTATATCCACTTTCAAAAAGTTGGGGCTATTTTTCTTTCTAAAACTTCTTTCTAATATGTTATTTTACATTTAAGCTGCAGTTTTCCTGTTTCCTGCCTCTGAATAGTAGGAAAACAAGGATTGGTGGAATAACCAAAAAGGACTATTTAGAATGGAATATGTTAAGGTTATTGTTGTTGTGTTACCAACCAGCAGAGTGTAGAGCACAGAGAAACGTTGCTGAGAGCAATGAATAAGAGATATGCAAACTGGTTTATCAAAAACTTACTTTATAGTGGAAAAACAATCTCATAGTCTTTAAACAAATTCCAAGTCTTTGCCAATTAAATCAGTCCAGTAGTTACAGATATCGTCTTACCAAACAAACAGTAGTTGGTTAGAATAACAAACTCACTCTGGTTCACAAACCACGATGGTAGCAGATCCATCCAACGATGATAGCACAATGGATAGCGCTCCTCACACTATGGTAGCATATCATTAACTGAATACTTTACAGTACCTTACTTAAATACGTTCACAACCAGTCATTATCTAATTACAGCATGACTCAGCATTACAATGAATCAGCAGTAAAGCCTTAAAGTCACACAATACATATTCATGTTAAAGTCACAGAACACATATATTGCCTGGACGGAAGGGAAGGGAAGGGAAGGGAAGGGAAGGGAAGGGAAGGGAAAGGAAGAGAAGAGAAGAGAAGAGAAGAGAAGAGAAGAGAAGAGAAGAGAAGAGAAGAGAAGAGAAGAGAAGAGAAGAGAAGAGAAGAGTTGGAAGGGACCTTGGAGGTCTCCTAGTCCAATCCCCTGCTTAGGCAGGAAACCCTACACCATTTCAGACAGATGGTTATCCAACATCTTCTTAAAAACTTCCAGTGTTGGAGCATTCACAACTTCTGCAGGCAAGTTGTTCCACTGGTTAATTGTTCCAACCATCAGGAAATTTCTCCTTAGTTCTAAATTGTTTCACAGATGTTTGATGCCACCTATAGATGTTCAATTCCTTATCTCCTTGTTAAGGTTGATCACGATGGTCTATGAAACAAACTTCCATGGCTCCTTCAAATAACCCCCCTTTCTCTCTCTCTCCCCCTCTCTCCCCCCCTCTCTTTTAATCTGCATATTTATTCCTGCAATTCAGAATTCTTGGTAATTGTCAAGTCAAGTCACAGCTCAAAGCGCTGAAATCTGAAAACAGATGCAAAGTAAAGAGGCAATAAATAATGATATACTCAAAGCTTCAGTTGATAATTTATGGAGTTGGATGCAAATGTCTCTAATGTTAAACATGAAAAAAAGAAGAAGGAAGAGAAAAATACTTGATTATTAACCAGCCCAACCAACAGAGGATGGTATGGGAAAACAAATTTCACTTATATTCAAACTGTATCTATTTTTTCCGTGGCTAAATGCTTGATTTGAGGGGCGACCTAACAGGTTTGTTGACTAAAATGTCTACAGTGAGCAGATGCGTATGTAGCAAACTAATTATATCATTACATCAATAATAATGGTAACGTCAATTATGCATATTCATCATGTTTCACCAAGTGACAGGAAAGGGAAGGAAGGAGAAGAATAATTCTGAGAAAGAAAAACGGAGAAATAAATGGAATAACACACATATTGATTTAGAAATAGAAATAGAATAACAGAGTTGGAAGGGACCTTGGAGGTCTTCTAGTCCAACCCACTGCCTAGGCAGGAAACCCTACACCTTCAGACAAATGGTTATCCAACATCTTCTTAAAAACTTCCAGTGTTGGAGCATTCACAACTTCTGGAGGCAAGTTGTTCCACCGATTTATTGTTCTCACTGTCAGGAAATTTCTCCTTAGTTCTGAGTTGCTTCTCTCCTTGATGAGTTTCCATTCGTTGTTTCTTGTCCTGCCTTCAGGTGCTTTGGAGAATAGTTCGACTCCCTCTTCTTTGTGGCAGCTCCTGAGATATCGGAAGACTGCTATCATGTCTCCCCTAGTCCTTCTCTTCATTAAATTAGACATACCCAGTTCCTGCAACCATTCTTTGTATGTTTTAGCCTCCAGTCCCCTCATCGTCTTTGTTGCTCTTCTCTGCACTCTTTCTAGAGTCTCAACATCTTTTCTACATCATGGCGACCAAAACTGAATGCAATATTCCAAGTGTGGCCTTACCAAGGCATTATAAAGTGGTATTAACACTTCACAGGATCTTGATTCTATCCCTCTGTTTATGCAGCCTAGAATTGTGTTGGCTTTTTTGGCAGCTGCTGCATTTTCCTTTTTTTTTTGGTAATTAAAGAGCCACCACTACAAAGAAACTGTTTACGGTAACCTTGGACTTAAAACACTTTGTTTAGTGACTGTTCCCAGTTACAACACAACTGAAAAAAGTGACTTATGACCATTTTTCACAACCTTTGCACCATCCCCATGATCACGTGATCAAAATTCAGAGGCTCGGCAACTGCTTCATACTTACAACCGTTGCTGTGTCCCGGGATCATGTGATCCACTTTTGCGACCATCTGACGAGCAAAGTCAATGGGGAAGAACAACGTGGACGTAAGATAATGTAAGCTGAAGATACCAAGTTTCAAATTTCTTAAACATCCCTGGAGGACTTTAAGAAGAGATTGGACAAACATTTTCCTGGAATGGTGTAGGGCCATAATTAATATATATCCTTTTAATTGTTTTTAATGTTTGTATTGTATGTTTTTATCTGGCTGTACACTGCCCTGAGTCCCTCGGGAGAAGGTGCAATATATAAATTTGAAATAAAATAAAAATAAAATAAAATAAATAATGGCGAACCTAAGACACGCGTGCCACAGGTGACACACGGAGCCATATCTGTGGGCACCCGAGCGTTGCCCTAGCTCAGCTCCAGCGTGCATGCACGTGCTGGCCAGCTGATTTTCGGGCCTTCTGGGCCTACCAGAAGTCGGGAAATGGGCCATTTCCAGCCTCCAGAGGGCCTCCGGGGAGGGGAGGGAAGGCTGTTTTCACCCTCCCCAGGCTCCAAGAAAACCTCTGGAGCCTGGGGAGGGGAAAAATGGGCCTACCTGGCCCACCATGCCATCGCGTGCCAAAAGTGGGGGGAGTGTGTGTGGGGGGTCACACGCGCATGCACAGGGGGATGGGGCGCATTGAATTATGGGTGTGGACACGCAAGAGAGAGACCCCACCCACACTCCCCCCGCTTTTGGCACGCAACGGCAAAAAGGTTAGCCATCATTGGTATAAGGTCTCCTGCTTGAGTAAGGGGTTGGACTAGAAGACCTCCCAGGTGCCTTCCAACTCTGTGATTCTGTTATTGTTTTAAGACAAAAGAAATCAGCCACCTTATCCGGTAGCGTCGTAGTGTATAAAGTATTTGCACTTTCCATCCATCCTGGCCTGATCTAATTTGTTGTTGACAATTTCATTAAAAATGGGGATGAACATTTTGCCATAAATCTGTTGTCTACGGTGGGCAATTAAATAAAAAAAAGAAGAAGCTAACCTAATCCTTAAGTGGGGTATCCAATATCCATCACGAACAATTTGCTCCTAAATGATATAATATTTGAGAGAGACTTGGTAAATTTCTGCCTTAAGCGTGAGTGATGAGTGAAGATCTGAGAATACTATATACCAGGAATCACAGAATCCGATAACTCGCGAGTTTCTTTCCGTCTCCAGGGATATTTTTATAAAGACAAATCTCGATGATCAAATCCTGCCTAGCAGCAAGAGGAATGCAGTGTTAAATTCTTCACTTAGTTTCCAGGACCTGGGAAACAAGTAGCTTCTTTTACTCCCCTGTTGCTCTCTGGGTGTTAAGCTGGGAAGTCAGATCTTTTGGCTTTCATCCTCCTCCTTGGGGCATTTTAGCACTGGCATGTCTTGTAATCCATCATTCGCTAAATAATTAATTTACTCATGTAAAAGAGGATCTCATGAGGTTTACAGCTTCTAAGGATGTGGCGCTGGCACAGTTATGCTATCCCACTTGGGAATAAGAAAAGAAAGGGGGGAAATCATGTTGAGAAAGAAAGAAAGAAAGAAAAGAAAGAAAGAAAAAAAGAAAGAAAGAAAGAAAGAAAGAGAGAGGGGGGGGGGAGGGAGGGAGGGAGGGAAAGAGGAAGATAGGAGACAGGAGGATTGAAGGGAGGCAGAAGAAAAGAAAGAGGAGGTAGGGAGGAAAGAAAGAGAGGAGGAAGGAAGGGAGGGAGAAGGGAGGGAGAATAGGGAGGGAGGGAAAGGGGAATATAGGAGACAGGAGGAGTGAAAGAAGGGGAGGCAGAAGAAAAGAAAGAGGAGGAAGGGAGGAAAGAAAGAGAGGAGGAAGGGAGGGAGGGAGAGAGAGAAGGAAGGGAGAATAGAGGGAGGGAAAGAGGAATATAGGAGACAGGAGGATTGAAAGAAGGGAAGGCAGAAGAAAAGAGAGGAGGAGGAAGGGAGGAAAGAAAGAGAGGAGGAAAGAAGGGAGGGAGAAGGAAGGGAGGGAAAGAGGAATATAGGAGACAGGAGGATTGAAGGAAGGTGAGGAGGAAGAAAAGAAAGAGGTGGAAGAGAGGAAAAGAAAAAAGGAGAAAGGAGGAGAGGGAGAAGGGAGGGAGAATGAGAGGGGAGGGAGGGAGGGAGGGAGGGACGGAGGGAGGGAAAGAGGAATATAGGAGATAGGAGGAATGAAGGAAGGAGAGGCAGAAGGGAGGAAAGAGGGAAAGGGTGGAAAGGAGTGGTGGGATTCAACCGGTTCGTCCGAACTGGTAGTTAAATTGCTGGCTGGTCCTGCCGCTCCCCGCCCCGCCCCGCCCCTTCCAGGACTCCCCATGCACCCCATTTGGCTCCCAGATAAATGCAGGTAGGACTACTAGGCCCAAAATGGCCCGTTTTTGCTCCTAGGAGGCTGCAGAGAGGCCTATTATGCCCTTTTGGGGGCACGGGGGGTTGGTGCCCCCTACCTCCTAGCCCATTTTTACTCCCAGGGGGATGCAAGAGGCCGAGTGCTGCCTGTTGCGCCCCCTGGCCACGCCCATCATGGCCACACCCACCCAGCGGTCATTAGGGCAGAGAACCGGTTGTTAAATTATTTGAATCCCACCACTGGAGGAAAGGAACAGAGGAGGGAGGGAGGGAGGGAGGGAGGGAGGAATTTGTTAGGCTGTTGGAGGAAATTTCTATTCTATAACTGATTCAAAACAACTTTCCAAGTTAATGTTCTAAAATTACGACATTTCAGGTCTATATAATCGGTAACAGCAGCCAAATCTTTGTCCACCAGATCTATGGGAGCCGGCTGCGAGATCACTTCCCTCCACATGCTTCCTTATTATTTCTAGCACTGATGATGTTATCTAGTTGGGTTGTGAAACATCAGAAAGGACCTTCCTCCCCCTCCCCCACCTCCTCCTCCCCCCCTTCTCTTCCTCCCTCCTCCTCCTCCTCCTTCTCCTCCTCCTCCTTCTCCCCCCTTCCTCCCTCCTCCTCCTCCTCCCTCCTCCTCTTTCTCCCTCCTCCTCCTCCTCCTCCCTCCTCCTTCTTCTCCTTCTCCTTCTCCTCCTCCTCCCTCCTCCTTCTTCTCTCCTCCTTCTCCTCTCTCCCCCTCTTCCTCCCTTCTCCTCCTCCTCCCTCCTCCTCCCTCCTCCTTCTTCTCCTCCTCCTTCTCCTCCCTCCTCCTCCTTCTCCTCCTCCTCCCTCCTCCTCCTTCTCCTCCTCCTCCCTCCTCCTTCTTCTCCTTCTCCTTCTCCTCCTCCTCCCTCCTCCTTCTTCTCTCCTCCTTCTCCTCTCTCCCCTCTTCTCCCTCCTCCTCCCTCCTCCTTCTTCTCCTCCTCCTTCTCCTCTCTCCTCCTCTTCCTCCCTCCTCCTCCTCCCTCCTCCTCCTCTTTCTCCCTCCTCCCCCTTCCTCCTTCTCCTCCCTGCAAATCCCATTCCCTTCTAGCACTGACGATGTTACTTAATTCAGGCAACGAAACGTCTGCAAGAAAACAAGCAAGCTCGGAGAGCACCAAGGACCCTTTATAGAGTTAGCCATTATTTTTTTTATCTTTCTTATGCTTTTAAGTCTTTTAGCACATTATTTCTTTTCCCGCTTCCCTCGTAAGGTTGCTTACTCCAGAGGGAATAGCACCAGGAGTTATGTACGCCTATATCAAACCCAACCGGTTTTAATATTCTCAAAGCCAACTCCAATCTACAGATTTATAATTATGTGTTCAGGCGTAAAACAAAAGTCTTGAACGCCAGAGATGCGATGAGACGAGGGTAGAACGGAGCCCCCACGAGACAGAGAAAGAGACAGACAGACCTGACAAGGAAGTTTTGCAGTTCCATTCACTGCTTTTTATTGATGAACAAACAAAAGGCGACACCGTGTATCACAAAATACCTGATTGCTCCTTTCACAACCTGACAAAATTATTGCGCTGTAAACATGCACGCCATCTTGCCACGCAGGCCGCAAATCAAAGCTAGTCAGCTTTATCAAGTCAAGGGAGCCATTCCTGACTGAGTTTAATTGCTCACAAGGACAGAGAAGGGGGTTGGGGAAAGGATGTTTGTTACACTTGGAAGCCGTCGTTTCTCTCCATGTTTGGATTCGAAGGCTATTATCAGGAAACGGTTGATAAGGTGGCGTGATAAATCTCTGACACGCGTCTATACGCCCACAAATGAAGATGCATCAACGTTATGTCCCAACACGGAAAGAAGGGAAAGGTGGATGGAGGACAGAATCAAACCTTTCTTTGGATCATCGTATTCTAGTATGTCAACTTATCTATCATTCTAAAGCTTGCGTTCCTATATTGATATTAAGAGTAATATCTCTTTCCATGTCTACCTAACCTGATTCTTTCGCATTCCAACTTCTACCTCGTGTTTCTAACCATTGATAGAATCTATTCCATGTTGAATAGTATTCTGTATCTCCTGAATAGAATAGAATAGAGTAGAATAGAGTAGAGTAGAGTAGAATAGAGTAGAGTAGAGTAGAATAGAATAGAATAGAATAGAATAGAATAGGATAGATAGATAGCATAATAGAATAGAATAGAATAGAGTAGAGTAGAGTAGAGTAGAGTAGAGTAGAATAGAGTAGAGTAGAATAGAATAGAATAGAATAGAATAGAATAGAATAGAATAGAATAGAATAGAATAGAATAGAATATTCTTTATTGGCCAAGTGTGATTGGATACACAAGGAATTTGTCTTGGTGCATACGCTCTCGGTGTACATAAAAGAAAATATGCATTCATCAAGAATCATAAGGTACAACACTTAATGATCGTCATAGGGTACAAATAAGCAATCAAATCATACTAGAAAACAATCAATATAAATCATAAGGATACAAGCAACAAAGTTACAGTCATGAAGTCATAAGTGCCTAAATAGGAAGGCATAGAGCCGAGGCGGGTGGGGGGCCCACCTACGATGATTTCCGCTACCAGTTCAGGTGAACCAATCCGAACTGGCTGTATACCACCTCTGGTCTTACTAAGGCTTTTTAGAGTGGTATGAGTACTTCCCTTGTTGATCCTTAGTTGACTAGATTCTTGTGTATAGGCATGAGCAATAAGTCACCTTAACTGGAACTTCATGTGTGGCTCTGATTTTTCATGCTTGACAACTTTTAACACACCGAACAGTTTGATCTCTAGCATTTTGGGCAGTTTGATACATCATGGGCCTTCAAACATCTTACGGAACCAGATGCATACGCGGAAGATAATGGTAAAGGTTCCCCTTGCACATATGTGCTAGTTGTTCCCGACTCTAGGGGGCGGTGCTCATCTCTGTTTCAAAGCCAGAAAGCCAGCGCTGTCCGAAGACGTCTCCATGGTCATGTGGCCAGCATGATTTAATGCCAAAGGCGCACAGAATGCTGTTCCCTTCCCACCAAAGGTGGTCCCTATTTTTCTACTTGCATTTTTTACGTGCTTTCGAACTGCTAGGTTGGCAGAAGCTGGGACAAGGAACGGGAGCTCACCTCATTACGCGGCACTAGGGATTCGAACCGCTGAACTGCCGACCTTTTGATTAACAAGCTCAGCATCTTAGCCACTAAGCCACTGCTTAGGAAGGGACCTTAAAATTGGTGATAAAACAATATTATTCTTACATTTGTTGCGATCATGTTTTATTTGCTTTTGGATCAAAATAGCAATCAACTCTTTGAGGTCTGCTTTCAATAATTCAACTGTTCTCCTTCGAGCGATGGCTTCAGATCCGCAAGCCTCCGTGCACACACTTTTCACGAAGGCAGATAGATCCTTGATTTAGCTTAAGTGACAGCAGCTGGAAGACTTATCCTCAAGCTGTTCACAGGAGACGTGAACTGTGCAACCTTTGGTCTCACAGGAGAGTTGAGGTTTTCACCTTCATCTCTGATGTTTCCATGGAAATTTCATGGCTAAACCATAGATGTGCAACTGAGGAAAAACAAGAGTGGGGAAGGAGGGGTTCGGGGTAAAAATAATGTGCTGATTTAGGAAGTAAACAAAAAAAAAGAAAGAAAGAAAGAAAAGAGGGAGGGAGGGAGGGAGGGAGAAGAAGAAAGAAAGAAAGGAGGGAGAGAGGGAGGGAGGGAGGGAGGAGAGAAGAGAAGAGAAGAGAAGAGAAGAGAAGAGAGAAACAAAGAAGGAAGGGAGGGAGAAAGCAAAGAAGGAAAGAAAGAGAGGGAGGGAGGGAGAAAAAATAAATAAACAAATAAATAAATAAATAAATAAATGTGGGAGGAAGGGATGGATGGAGAAGAAAAGAAAGAAAGAGAGAGAGAGAGAAAGAAAGAAAATAAGAAAAGAAAGAAAGAAAGAAAGAAAGAAAGGAGGGAGGGAAGGAGGAGGGAGGAGGGGAGGGGAGGGGAGAGAAGGGAAGGGAAGGGAAGAAAGAAACAGAAGGGAGGGAGGGAGGGAGAAGAATGGAAAGAAGGAAAGAGAGAAGAAGGGAGGGAGGGAGAATAAATAAATAAATAAATAAATAAATAAATGTGGGAGGGAGGGATGGAGAAGAAAAGAAAGAAAGAAAGAAAGAGAAGGGAGGGAAGGAAGGGGGGAGGGAGAAAAAGGAAAGAAAAGGGAAGGAGGGAGAGATGGAGGGAGAGATGGAGTGAGAAGAAAGAAAAAAAGAAAGAAAGAAAGGAAAGAAAGAGGGAGGGAGGGAGGAAAGGGAGAGAGGGAGGGAGAGAGAGGGAGGGAGAGAGAGGGAGGGGAGGGAGAGGGGGTAGCTGATGGACCCAAAATATAACACCTTTCTTGAAACAGACATACTTTCCTACCGAATATGGATAAGAATCTCTTATTCTTTTTTTCACACAACAATATGCATTGGTGGAGCCTGGGTACCATTCTCTCATGTGGGATATGGAAAACGTTGACCAGACTGAGAACAAGGGGGGGGGGGTCACGATGTAAGAAAAACGTGTGGACA
The DNA here is from genome assembly GCF_029531705.1 of Pantherophis guttatus. The sequence continues at coordinate 87,552 of NW_026843810.1, read as the reverse complement.
GGAGTTGGAAACAGCGAATGTGGGGAATTGCAGAGTCCTGAACATTTACTGACAGGCCATAATCTTGCTGGACTGTACACAGTGGATGATTTGTTCCTGGCGATGATGATGATGATGATGATGATGATGATGATGATGTTGACGATGATGACGATGATGATGATGAAAAACACAATCCGTGGGGGGTTTGGGAGCCCAAAAATGGGCCAGGTTTTTTTGCAAAAATGGGCACATTTTTCACAAAAACGGGATGCACAGAGGGTTTGGGAGTCCTGCAGAGTGCTCTTGGGGGCCGGGGAGGGCAGAAACGCAATCTGTGAGGGGTTTGGGAGCCCAAAAATGGCTGTATTCGGTGTATAAGACACACCAACATTTTCACCCTCTTTTAGCAGGGGGCGGGGGGGAGTGCATCTTATACTTTGAAAAGTACGGTACATTTGATTGCCAGGCTGATGTTCTTGTTTTTCCATATTCATTCCTGGCCAGCAATAAAGCTATTCAAAATCCTACTTTCTGGGCCTTAAATGCTACATAACATCACATAAGTGTCTTAAATCCCTCCTGTGCTTCTAATTCTTAGGCTTGGTATATAGTTCCTGAATGTTTTTATTCGTTTTTAAATTTTTAAAAAAATATTTTTTAAAAAATTAAATTTAAAAAAATCGATTTCTTATTTTTACTTAGTTACATAAAAGGAAGCCAGCACACAATAGATAAGGTAAAGGTTCCCCTCGCGCATAAATGCTAGTCGTTCCCGACTCTAGGGGGCGGTGCTCATCTCCGTTTCAAAGCCGAAGGGCCAGCACTGTCCGAAGACGTCTCCGTGCTCATGTGGCCGGCATGACTCAACGCCAAAGGTGCATGGAACACTGTTCCCTTCCCACCAAAGGTGGTCCCTATTTTTCTACTTGCATTTTTAACATGCTTTCGAACTGCTAGGTTGGCAGAAGCTGGGACAAGTCACGGGAGCTCACCCCATTACGCGGCACTAGGGATTCGAACCGCTGAACTGCCGACCTTTCGATCGACCAGCTCAGCGTCTTAGCCAATGAGCCACCGCATCCCTCAATTTATTTATTACATAAATTAACATACAATTTATTTATTACATATTAATAATATGTTAATTTATAGTGTCTCTTTTATTTTAAAATGTTCTGGACTCAGAAAATAAATAAATGGATCAGTCCTACCCATCTGCAAACCAGCCTAGGATTTCTAGACCAACCAAGGTTAGCTTATGGGTGCTACTTACTGCAATTGGTGGTATATAAAATGCAATAAATAAATGACCTTCTGCTAAAGCAAAAATCTAGGGAAGTTTTTAATCTGATGAAAGAATAAAAGCTTCCCAGTGAAGCTTTTTTCAGGCTCTCCAATCCCTTTCACGTCTCCTTCCGGTCTTTATCAGTCATTGTTGCCTTTTGTATTAACAAACAGTTGAGTCCCTGGGTACCACATTCTGTCTTAAGAAAAGAACCTCTTTTCCCTGGGCTGAAATACTTCATGATCTTCCTTTCCCTTTCTCTGATACCAATAGCATCATCTGCATGACAAAAGGCGCTGTTCATTATCTCCCAACAATCTTCCGCGATGGAGAGGATCTGTATGTATTATTCCCTGCTGTAATTACTAGCTGATTTAGAACTATGGATTAGTCCTATTCTGGCTGATCATAAACCCTCCATGTCTTCAGTTGCCTTTAAGGAGACACGATGCGTTTGGTGGGGTGCCTGTTGTCCAGGTTGAATACCATCCTCTGCTACCATTTTTATCTATGATTTCCTGACACAATCATTCATAAGAAATGAAATGTGCTGTCTCTTTGCTGCTGATATTGCTTGGTCTGTTTGATATAACAATGGAACTGTATTGTGGAATTGGGATCGTAGAAACACCCAGGAGCATAGAAGAGTTCAGAGGCAGATGCATAAATAAATGTCTTAAATGTATTTATTCATATGATAAAACATATTAACTATGTACAACAGAGATCAAGTCTCATGAGGAACAAACATGAAAAGAGAGAGATGGAGACAGCGCAAGGTGGAAAAGGTTGGAGGGGGTTTTATACTCAGGGTAAGCCCCTCCTTTCCACATAGGGGTGGAGACACTCTCTGCCTCCACTGGTGTCTAAATGACACATGTGCCAATGGCTTGCAAATACTTGACAGAATTTAATGAGTGAACATGGACATGCTGGATTGGTGAGAGCAATAGCTGTGCAAAAGTTAGAATAGAATAGAATATAGAATAGAATAGAATAGAATAGAATAGGGGAGGGGAGAGGAGAGGAGAGGAGAGGAGAGGAGAGGAGAGGAGAGGAGAGGAGAGGAGAGGAGAGATTAACATTTCCGCCATGAGTCTCTGGAGAGGGGCGGCATATAAATTTAATAAATAATAATAAATAATAAATAAATAACAGACTTGGAAGGGACCTTGGAAGTCTTCTAGTCCAACCCCCTGCTTAGGCAGGAAACCCTACACCACTTCAGACAAATGGTTATCCAACCTCTTCTTTAAAACTTCCAGTGTTGGAGCATTTACAACTTCTGCAGGCAAGTTGTTCCACTGATTAATTGTTCTAACTGTCAGGAAATTTCTCCTTAGTTCTAAATTGCTTCTCTCCTTGGTTAGTTTCCACCCATTGCTTCTTGTCCTGCCCTCAGGTGCTTTGGAGAATGGCTTGACTCCCTCTTCTTTGTGGCAACCCCTGAGATATTGGAAGACTGCTATCATGTCACCCAGTCGTTAATTTCCTTTAATTTGAGAATTAAAGATACCATTGAGAACGTCAGGGAGACATGTTGGCTAAACCTGGTATACAGAGTGTGGGATAGAATTTTTTGACGCTGGGGAAGAGAAGAAGAAGAAGAAGAAGAAGAAGAAGAAGAAGAAGAAGAAGAAGAAGAAGAAGAAGAAGAGGAGGAGGAGGAGGAGGAGGAGGAGGAGGAGGAGGAGGAGGAGGAGGAGAGGAGGAGGAGGAGGAGGAGGAGAGAAGAGGAGGAGGAGGAGGAAGGATTTTATAGGCCAGGTCTCTCTCCACATCTTCCGATCTTGCACTACTTCTTTGAGTTGTTCTATGCTCTGGCTGTTGTCAGTTTTGTTGCTGCCCGGTCACCATATTCTTTGGTGGACTAACTAACTCTTCCCAACATAATCACTTTCTCCAGTTAATTCCCCCCATATCACATGACCAAAATAAGTGAGACACAGTTTTGTGATTTTTGCCATCTACTGTCTGGCTCCAATACTTGCTCATTGGCCACCTTTGACATCCAAGGAATACGCAGGAGCCTTTTCCAGCTCCACAGCTCAAACGAGTCAATTTTCCTCCTGTCTTGCTTTTTTAAGGTCCATCTTACACCACCATAGGCAGCTGCAGAGAGCACAATAGAGTGAACGAATCTACATTGGGTTGCCAGGCTGATGTCCTTGCTTTTCCCTATTCAGCTCATCTTCATCATTGCTGTGCGACCCAGTGCAATCTGACGTTTTATTTCTGTGCTGCATTCACTGCTTTGAGCTCTCTGCAATGCTAGAAAAGTGTGAATTTTTCCACACATTCTCTCTTTTCACCGTCAATGGAGAATATGACCATCAATTGACTGACTCTACCGTAATTGTGGTTGAGGATGACAATGCTCATCAGCATATCTTATTTATTTATTTATTTATTTATTTATTTATTTATTTATTTATTTATTTATTTATTTATTTATTTATTTATTTATTTATTTATTTATTTGTTTATTTATTCATTCATTCATTCATTCATTCATTCACTTATTTATTTATTTATTTATTTGTTTGTTTATTTATTTATTTATTTATTTATTTATTTATTTATTTATTTATTGGTTTGATTTATATGCCGCCCTTCTCCGGAGACTCAGGGCGGCTTACAATGCATTAAGCAATAGCCTTCATACTTTTGTATATACCTGCTTAGTAGGGCTTTCGGCCCCCTCCCCAAGCGGTGTTCTATTTTCTACAAAGTCAGTTTATTGCCCCCACAATCTGGGTCCTCATTTTACCTACCTCGAAAGGATGGAAGGCTGAGTCAATCTTGAGCCTGGTGAGATTTGAACTTGCAGTAATTGCAGGCAGCTGGTGCTACTTAACAGCACTTTAGTCTGCTGCGCCACCAAGGCTCTTAACTTGCTGTTTCTACTCTCATCCAGACAGGTGTTCTTCAGCAACCTTAAAGAAGATAAGAGAAAGTAGAGTAGAGTAGAGAAAAATACAGGTAGTCCTTGACTTATGACGAAGGCCTATCTATGGCCTAGATTTGAAGTTTCTATGGTTGGGCTCTCCCACTAAACCTCAGTTGTTTGGCAACCTTGCCACATTTGCGGGTGTTTGCAGTGTCCTGCAGTGACAGGACTATATTTGATGATGGCTTTGGTTCATTTAACAACTTCAGTGTTCACTTAACAATCACAGTGGCTTCTTTATACAACTGCTGTGTTTTCTTAACAGCCACCTCAAAAAAGAATGTAACATTGAGTTGGTCATGTGACAACCTCTTTTCCAACTGTGTTCTGCCCCAGCTATGGACCCCAAAGAACGCAGCACACACAAAGTCCGTACAAACCTTAGTTTACTAATTAAGGACTACTAATGAGCTTTCTTAGTAGTTGTTCGAACACAAGTACAGTTTAAATCAGTCTTTTCTGAACAAGGGCTGTTAATTTAACTTCATTAACAGCCAACAAGAATCCAAAGAATAATAACTCAATTCTGAGGCACAGTATTTCAGATAACTGTAATCTTACTGTGGTTGGCAGAATGCCCAGAAGCAATTTGCAGGAAAACTGACAAGAGAGAAACAAGAGCTGAATCAAACGTTTCTGGAATCAAGATGCGAAGGAATAAGAACGAAGTTGTTTCCTGCAAATTGCATCAGTCGTCGTCCTTCCTTAAATAGGCTAAGGGAGTGGCCAATTAGCCCCAAGCCTTACTCTCGAGGAGACCTCCTCCTGAGGAGCCACTCCTGCCTTATGGCAGCTCGTGCATCGAGAAGAGGCTCCTCCTCTTAGTCCTCTTCACTTATGGGAGCTTCTGGAGGTTCTGAAGGCCCTGGCTGAATCCCTGCCTCTGGCACCACATCTTCTCCAGCCTCCTCATTGTCTGACTCGAGTGCCAGCTGCACAGTCTGCTGGCGCAGCACCACACCAGCCTCCTCGCTGTTGGAATCAGCTACTAACTGCACAGGCCGCTGATGGGCCACAACAACTGTCTGTCTGTGACAAACAGGCTAACCTCCTGTAAATGGCAAATGAAGTGAACCAAAAGTGCTTTTCCAAAAATCAACTGGACTTTCTTACTTATTTTCCTCTTGAGAACATTTCGCTTCTCAAAATATATTCGCTGCCTCACGACTCGAGGCAACGAATATATCCGGCACTCCTTCTTCTTCTATCTGATACATTTCCCCACAAAGTACATCTGACACCTCTAGTACTTGAATAGCCGAGGATGAACTGTGGTACAACTGTCCATGGCGAGGAAACTGATTTCAAAACTGCATTTTGCCGTCTGACTGAAGATACATAAGAAAATCTTTATCTGTTCAACTTCAGAGCTGATATGGGTGTGAAAATCTTGTGTACAGTGTGAAAAATCAGGATTACATGTTAAACTCCAGTTAAGATAAGTTTTCTCCATGCATATACACAAGAATCTAATCAACTAACAGTCAGCCCTAAATTGGCAGTACATAAGAGTCAACAGGATTGAAGAAGAGTTGGATTTAGATGATGTGTGGGTACGTAAGGACTATAGGACCTTTGGGATGTGGGGGCTTAGTGGGTAAGATGCTGAGCTTGTCGATCAGAAGGTCGGCAGTTCAGAGGTTCAAATCCCTAGCGCCGGGTAACGGGGGGAGCTCCCGTGACTTGTCCCAGCTTCTGCCAACCTAGCAGTTCGAAAGCACGTGATGCTGACATAAGGAAGAGAAGAGGACGCTTGACACTTCACCTACTTATTTTCCCTGAAGATATCCCCTAGGAGATGGGATGGGAGGGGGGACATTCCTGTGAGCTGAAGTAGTAGATATGGGGGAGAGTGACTTGGAAGATGGCCAATTAGACGCAGAGAATTGGGGAATGGAAAGGGAGGGTTTGGGGTCAGAAGGTCAGTGCTGACTACGATGGAGTCGGGGACAGATTGTTGTGCTCAATAAATGAAAGATTTCATCAAAGACTATTTGTTTGGAAATGCAATTTATTTGAGACGACATCGTAACCTGACACGTAAAACATGCAAGTAGAAAAATAGGGACCACCTTTGGTGGGAAAGTAACAGCGTTCCGTGCACCTTTGGCATTTAGTCATGCCGGCCACATGACCACGGAGACGTCTTCGGACAGCGCTGGCTCTTTGGCTTTGAAATGGAGATGAGCACCCCCTCCTAGAGTCGGGAACGACTAGCACATATGTGCGAGGGGAACCTTTACCTTAAGGACTATAGACTAATTATTCTCTTGATGCCAACTCCAAACATTGCCTGTCCTTCTCCCACATCTTGCCTCAAAACCATATGGATTTCTCCAAGCAATTTCCAAATGGCAAGAATGATTCAAAGACACAAACAAATAACCAAGGAAGCTATGAATTGGGAGTGGCACCTGCAATGAACCTGTTCAGCTTCAGTTACTGGTCTCCAGGATCTTTTAAAAGCAGAAATACCAGTGCCCCAGAGTGAATTAACTTCAGGCAATCATTAAGGCAATATGTTATGCCCCCGGCGGAGCCTGAATCGGTGGAGGAAGACGAGCTGGAACTGGAGCAGATGGAGATCGAGGGGGGTGGCTTCGTTGGCTTGAGAGGAAAATGGGGAGGAGCAGGCCCAGTCAGGCCAGGGCCTTTCAGGATTGGGATGGCTTGTAAGCAGGGGGGCAGGGGGGCAGGATGACCAAGAGAGACTAAGCAGTGAACATGAGAGACAGAGCTCAGGCGATGAGCAAGGACCATCCCCTCCTGATCCTCGAGCACAGAGAGTGGAGAGAAGGCGAGAACAGCGCAGATTGACCTGACTACTCAGGAGGAGAGCACCCCACCCATCTTCACAAGGCACACCTGGGGACTGAGCCTTAAGGAGACACTGTGGGCAGGGGCATTTGTCGGGAACAAACACTGAATTCCTGGAGTGTTGAGTGCTGACGTTTGAACTTTCCTGAATTTCTTGCATCCTTTCTGGATTTCTTGCTTTGCAGCTGTGGTGCTCATAGCATTGGGGTGGACTATTTGCAGCCAGAAGCTGCTTGAGGTGTGTGTGTGTGTGTGTGTGATCGCTTTGCTCTGGGACTTGCGAGAAACGTGGGAGCGTTTGAGGAAATTTGGAACAATAAAGGGGCAGTTTGAACTGCCAGCTGCCTCTGTCATCACACAATAGAACTTCAGTTGATTTTAACCCGAACTCTGAACCCAGCAAGAAATTGGTTCTAAAGCTTGCAACATAAAAAGGAGTTCTGAGAACTATAAACTAGATAATCTCCAGGTGCCCCAGATCTTTCTTTGGGCAGACTTGGGCTCCATATAGTAATTGATTTATGTCCTTCGTTTCATACATTTTCAGTGCCGTAGGATGTAATTTCCATATGTGGGAGAGAGAAAAAAAAAACAAGACAAGAATGCCCAATGCACTTCCTTTGACACTCTCTCAAATACTTCTTCATCATACTGCAAAATTGGAGGCATTAAAGCCAATTCTTCGCTATCAGAAGGACACGACCTGCTGTAAGATGTTCTTATTAATATGCCATCTCTGCTTGCGTCTTGATGGTGGCTTTATGAAAGCTATAACATTCATGTTTTTTTTTATTATTATTATTTGCAATCAATCCTCCTTTTCTGCAGAGAGGGAGGAAGTCAAACAATTGTCTCTTCAGGGCTGCTCAGGCCATAGACAGAACAGAAGTGGCATGTATATAAAGGCAGTTAGTTCAGAGGTGGTATTCAGCCGGTTCGGGCAAACTGGTAGTGGTGACCTGCAGGTGGGCCCATCGCGCGGGTGCAATCCCATCCTATATCGCTGTGTTTTGTGACATTGCATGCATACATGGACAGCGCACACGCGCACGCTCATATTTCTGACTGGTTGCTACAGTATGTGAATCAGAGGTGGGTTTCAGCAGGTTCTGACCAGTTTGGGAGAACTGGTAGCAGAAATTTTGAGTAGTTCGGAGAACCAGCAGTAAAAATTCTGACGGCCCCGCCCCCATCTATTCTCTGCCTCCCGAGTTCCAGCTGATGGGGAGGAAATGGGGATTTTGCAGTAACCTTCCCCTGGAGTGGGGAGGGAATGGAGATTTTACAGTATCCTTCCCCTGCCATGCCCACCAAGCTACGCCCACCAAACCACACCCACAGAACTGGTAGTAAAAATTTTGAAACCCACCACGGATGTGAATCCCATCTCTGGGTTAGTTCTATTCACCATCTTCTATAACAGGGTCCCCAACCTCTGGGCCACACCTTTTCTAATAGGCCATGAGGTGTTTGGAAATGGCGGGCAGGTGCGTGTGCATGTCACTCATGCAAATGGAGCTGTATATGTGCTTGCCGGCCATTTGTGCAGAACCATCCCCTCTCGCCCACCCAACAGTCCTCAAAGTTGGGGAGGTTGGGGAACTCTTTTATAAAATACAGCATAAGTCAATGGGAGAAACCAGATTTGCTTAATGACCAAATCATCATCTTCTTCTTTTAACGATCCCATAATCCCTTGCGGGGTGGAGTCTGGGCAACTGAATGGAGCTAGCAGGGTGTTTTAATGGCCGGATGCCCTTCCTTGTCACCAATGCGGAGTTTTGTTCAGCAGATATATTCCTCAGTGTGCCCAGAGAGAGAAATAACTGCCTCTACCTAGGATCGAACTCACAGCCTCCCAATTGTGAGGCGACAGCTCCACCTCTAGGCCACCGAACCACTCCATTCGCTTAATGGCCAAATGATTCAGTTAAAAAACTGCAGTGATTTAGCAATAGCAATAGCACTTAGACCTGTATACTACTTCAAAGGGCTTTTACAGCCCCCTCTAAGAGAGTTACAGAGTCTGCGTATTGCCCCCAACAATCTGGGTCCTCATTTTACTGATCTCAGAAGGATGGAAGGCTGAGTCGATCTTGAGCCGGTCAAATTTGCCTAATCAATGTTACAAAAAATGGTCATATATTGGACATGCTTTGCTTAACCACCCCGCCTTGTTTAGCAATGGTGATTCTGGTCCCAATTGTGTTCGTAACTCAAGGACTACCTATAGAAACAGCAACAAATATGGGATTGAAATTAAATAGAGTTGGACGCTAAGATTGGCTGATGGGAGAATCAGAAGAGCCTTGGTACTACAGTGGTTTAAAGCACCCTGTTATTAACACAGCTGCCTGCAATTTACTGCTGGTTCGAATCTCTCCAAGGCTCAAGGTTGACTCAGCCTTCCATCCTTTCTAAGGTAGGTTAAATGAGGACCCAGTTTGTGGGGGCAATAAGCTGACTTTGTATAAATATACAAAAGTATGAAGGCTATTGCTGAATGCACTGTAAGCCGCCCCGAGTCTCCGGAGAAGGGCGGCATATAAATCAAATTAAAAAAAAAAAAAAAAGAATAATTGATACCTCTAAACTGTGGTTTTGGTGTAATTTATTATATATACCAGGGGTGAAATGCTCCCGGTTCGGACCGGATTGCTCGATCCGGTAGCGATGGAGGCGGGTGGTTCGGAGAACCGGTAGCAAAAATCCCTGCCCCCCCCATGCCCAGCTGAGCCTCATGATCATCAGAGGCTTTTTTTTTTTACTTTTAAAAGCATTTTTTCTACAACTTCTTCCACCGAAAAAATGCTTTTAAAAGTAAAAAAAAAGCCACTGATGATCGCGCGGCTCAGCTGGGATCTCAGAGGCTTTTTAAAGCATTTTTTTAACCACCTCTTCCTCTGAAGAGGTTGCAGAAAAAAAAATGCTTTAAAAGTCTCTCTGACGATCCCAGCTGAGTTGCCTGATCATTTTAAAAAATGCTTTGAAAAGCCTCTGCTGATCAAGCAACTCAGCTGGGATCGTCAGAGAGACTTTTAAAGCATTTTTTTCTGCAACCTGTTCAGCGGAAGAGGTGGTTAAAAAAATGCTTTGAAAAGGCTCTGACGATCCCAGCTGTGTTCCTGATCGGCAGAGGCTTTTCAAAGCATTTTTTTTTGCATTTGCAGAAAAAATGTTTGAAAAGTTAAAAAAAAAAAAAAAGTTGGCCACGCCCACCCAGTCACATTAACCCCCCACCACCACCAAGCCACGCCCACAGAACCGGTAGTAACAAATTTTACATTTCACCCCTGGTATATACGATGGACAGTCAGAGTATCTAACAGAGAGGTATTAAATTGTATAAATCAGACGTATCGCTAGAAGCTAAAATCATAAGACTAGGACTAATTTACTTTGGCAAATTCATTGGAGAAGGCAAGGATGCTAGGAATGGTTAGTGGAATAAGAAGAAGGGGAAGCAAAGAACATGGTGGCTTGATAACATCAAATCTAAACATCCAACAACTGAAAGAAGCCGTGCTTGACACAGGAGGATAGAGAGCCCTTGCCTATAAAGTCGTCAAGAGTCAGACAAGACTAAATGGTTAAAACAAACAAATAACAAATTAATTTCGCCAACACTTGGATTGTAAATTTGGATACATACAAGCCAGTTTTTTTGGGTCTAAATGCCATCTATAAAACATTTTGTAAAAATTCTCCCTTAAATTTTGTGCTTGTGTAAATCTTACATTTCTAACCCATATCTTTTCCCATGTTTCCATCATTATTGGTTCACCTACATCTTGTGCCCATTTTATCATACAATCCTTGACTAACTCTGTTTCTGAGTCTATTTCCAGTAATGCATTGTACAACCTTTTTATGTGCATTTGACCTTCATCTCTTATTTGCTTTATCAAATTCTCATCCTGTTGCAAAATACCAATTTTTTGATCTTCTCTCCATCTGGCCAGCAGCTGTCCATATTGAAACCAAGTCTTAATAATCCCTTCTTCTTTTAGTTGTTCCATGGATTTTAACTGTAGTCTGACTCCTTCCTTATAAAGGAGTTCCTTATATGTAATCTTATCTTGCTTTTGCTCTAAATTTATGTTCTCTATAGCGTGTCTGGGTACTGTCCATATTGGTAACCTATCATTTAGTTTATATTTATACTTTTTCCAGACACGCAATAGAGCATTTCTTATATATGACTTTTAAAAGTCTTATCTACTTTCTTATCATACATTAAGTAAGCATGCCAGCCATAAACCAAACCATATCCTTCAATATTCAATATCTTTTCTTCCATTAAGTTTATCCAATCTGTGATTGCTGAGAGGGCAGCAGCTTCATAGTACAATCTTAAATTGGGCATCTTAAGACCACCTCTTTCTCTAGTATCTTGCAATATCTTTTGTTTAACTCGTGGTTTCTTCCCTGCCCACACAAATTTGTTTATGCCCTTCTGCCATTCCTTCAAGTTCTCATCTTTTTTAAGTATAGGTATCATTTGAAAAAGAAATAGAAATTTTGGTAAAATATTCATTTTTACAGCGGCTATCCTTCCCAGCAAAGACAGTTGTAGTTTTTTCCAGTTGTCCAACTCTTTCTGTATTTTGTGCCATAATGGTTCATAGTTGTACTGATATAATTTCGTATTTGCAGTCATAATATAAACCTCCAAATATTTAACCTTCTTAACTACTTGAAATCCTGTTAACCTTTCTATCTCTTCTTTTTGGCTCCTAACCATATTTTTAGCTATTATTTTTGTTTTAGCTGCATTTATTTTAAAGCCAGATACTTGTCCATATAAGCAGGTTATATCCATCAAGGCTGTAATCGATTGTACCGGTTGGGTTAAGGTAACAACCAGGTCATCCGCAAATGCTCGTACCTTGTATTCATGCTGTCTAATTTTAATTCCCTTAATTGTATTCATCTCGCGTATCTTGTTTAATAAAATTTCCAGCGTCAAAATAACGGGGACAAAGGACAGCCTTGCCTTGTTCCTTTTTCTATGTTAAAAGCATCTGTTAAACCACCATTAACTATTATTTGCGCTGTTTGTTTTGGATATATTGCCTTAATAGATTGTACAAATTGTTCTCCAAATTGCATCCTTTCTATTAGTTTTAGTAAAAATTGCCAATTCAATCTATCAAAGGCTTTCTCAGCATCCAAGAACACAAGCACTGCGGGGACCTGGTTGTTCCTTCCCAGATACTCTAATAAGTTAACAATTTGCCTTACATTACTCTTCATTTGTCTACCATTTATAAAACCAGTTTGATCATGGTGAATCATTTGCTGCATGACTGTTTTAGCAAATATCTTATAGTCTGTATTTAATAATGAAATTGGCCTATAATTTTTAGGATCTGTATCGTCATGCCCCTGCCAATTCAGACTTTACTCACACAAAACAAAGATTAGACTGCAAGCATTCCGATAAAACAGGCAGGGTTTCAACAATACAAGGATTAATCCAAAGGCAGTCCAATAAAGCAGGCAAAGTCCAGTAATGCAGAGATTATGGATTATTTCTAGTTTTTGCTCATCACTGAATCGGCCACTACACCCACATTTATACCCTGTGGGGTGTGGTCCAGTGACTCAGCTAATCTCTGGCACGCCTTCCCCTCTGGTGCGCACACTTCTCCCTGCGCCTCTGGCGAGGGTCCAGCCAGCACTTATCTCCTTTGTCGCTGTCCACCTGTGGCTGTGGGGACGTGCTTGGCTCTGAGCCTATCTTTTGGCCTTCGGTGTCCTCCAGAGGCATTGCCAGAGAGGAAGGTCCTGGAGAGGGAGGCCTTGCCAACTCGTCTTCCTCACTCTCAGAGTCTGCATCTGTTGATAGCCCAAGCTCAGGCAACGGAGCCACAACAAAATCCTACAAGAACCATCCAATGCATCTTTGGGAACTGTTGGTTTCTGGAGCTTTCCTAAAGTTATGATGAGACTTAGGGAGAAGGATCACTGACAGCTCACTCCCGATTTTGAGACAGGCTCCTTGTTTTAATCAATGCCTTGATTCCACAGCAAAACTGAGAGCATTGACCTTGATTTACTTCCCCTAGAGATCCATCAACTGGCCTATTCAATCTATTGATCACCTGGCCTATATACCACTCCGTAACATTCGGGATAGTTGAATCAGAAGATTTGTCTTCCAGTTGGTGGAAATTGGACAATAAATTTGCAGAGAGGAAAATGCATCATCTGGGCTTAATCTGGCTTTGAAACCGCAAGGCTTCAAGGTATACAAATCTTGATTCGACTAAGTATGCCGCTATTTTCTTCTCGACAGCTTTAACTTGAGAGGGTGTCAGGAGGGAAGACAGGTGTTAACAATCGAACAGATGCACTGTCCTAAATTTAGGAGAATGGACACAACCAAAGAATCGTGTGCAGACAATCGTCTCCTTTCACGTTCCAAAGGGCCTTTAGTGAGGATGCTGTGCTTCCTTCTATTTTTAAGAAGAGATTGGGCAACCATTTGTCTGAAATGATATAGGGCAAGGGTGTCAAACATAAGGCTCACAGACCGGATCCAGCCCACAATGTGGTCAGATTTGGCCTTTGGGACCATCCTGAAAAATGTAAGAGGCTGGCTCGCGTCGCTTTGGCCTGGTCTACTCAATGCGAAGAGGAAACATACCAGCAATTTGGGGAGTGATGTCAAGTTGGGCATGCCCACCCAGTCAGTCATGCCCAGTGAGTGGCATCAAGCTGGCCATGCCCACCCAGTCGGCCATGCCCAGTGAGTGGCATCAAGCTGGCCACACCCACCCAGTCGGCCATGCCCAGTGAGTAGCGTCAAGATGGCCACACCCACCCACTTGGCCATGCCCAGTGAGTGGCGTCAATCTGGTCACACCCACCCAGTCGGCCATACACAGTGAGTAGCATCAAGCTGGCCACGCCCACCCAGTCGGCCACACCCACCCAGTTGGCCATGCCCATTGAGTAGCATTAAGCTGGCCACACCCACCCACTCGGCCATGCCCAGTGAGTGGCATCAATCTAGTCACGCCCACCCAGTTGGCCATGCCCACTGAGTAGCATCAAGCTGGCCACACCCACCCACTTGGCCATGACCAGTGAGTGGCATCAATCTGGTCACACCCACCCAGTTGGCCATGCCCAGTGAGTAGCATCAAGCTGGCCACGCCCACCCAGTCAGCCACACCCACCCAGTTGGCCATGCTCATTGAGTAGCGTCAAGCTGGCCACACTCACCCAGTCGGCCACACCCACCCAGTTGGCCATGCCCAGTGAGTGGCGTCAATTTGGTCACACCCACCCAGTTGGCCATGCCCAGTGAGTGGCGTCAATCTGGTCACACCCACCCAGTTGGCCACACCCGCCCAGTGGGCCACATCCACCCAGTTGGCCATGGCCGGCCGGCCCCCTAAGGTCAACCACAGCCCTCATGCGGTCCTCAATGAAATTGAGTTTGACACCCTGGGTATAGGGTTTCGTGCTTGAGCAGGGGTTGAACTAGAAGACCTCCAGGGTCCCTTCCAACTCTGTTCTTCTATTTCTCCTATGTTTCTTCCACAAGTATAAAATCATGGCCTAAAAACCAGGAAAGAAGGATGGAGAGACCGATGGGTTCATTATGTGCAATCAAGTGGGTGTCAACGCTTAGCAACCACAAAGATTTTCTCCCCACTGTAATCAGTCCCCAATTTGTTCTTTCCAGGTTTCCAAGAGTGCACTCCTTACCACTGTAATTGTCAGTAGGACCAGAGATTTAGTCTTCCGAGCTTTCGGACTCGTGTTGTAACCCATCCTCAGGGAACTTCTCTTTCAGCAAAATGTGTGCTTTGGGCTATTCTATACATAGCATACAGTATATAGTATAAAGTACAGGCATCATTTGCAAGAACAACTTCGCCCTATGCCCGAAGAGAAAAGTTTTTGATCAATGTGTGCTACCTTCTCTAACATATGCCTGTGGAACATGGGCCCATGGGTACAAAAGCTATGAGTGGCACAAAGAGCCATGGAAAGAGATACGCTCGGCATCACAAGACAAGGTTGAAAGACCAGTACATGGATTAGAGAACAAAGGAAAGCATACGAGATCATCAAGAGAGTAAAAGAATTGAAATGGAAAATAGGCTGGCCACATAGTAATAATAATAACTTTATTGTTATTGTACATGTATACACAGTATACCCATACAACGAAATTCACTTAACCCCCAAAGACCAGATCCAAAACACATAACAATCCCCAAACATACCCCCACCCACCACATTTTCCCACCCCTAAACCACCCAAACATCCACACAACAGACCAAGTAATGGTGTCCAACAGCTCACTGATGGTGGCCCTTTAGTTCATTGTTGAGTGCAATTATAGCTCTGGGATAAAAACTATTCAGAAAACGTGTGGTCCGAGTTTTAATTGTTCTGTATCTTCTGCCAGAAGGCAACAGTCCAAAAAGAATGTAAGCAGGATGGGAAGAGTCTCGGAGAATGTTATGCAACTTCCTCAAACAGCGAGATGCGAAGATGTCATCCAGGGCTGGTAGCTGGAGTCCGATGATATTCTGGGCAGTTTTAATGATTCTCTGTAGAGCTTTCTTGTCCGCTACAGAGCTACTCCCATACCATGCAAGAATGCCATATGTCAGGATACTCTCAATGGTGCTGCAATAGTAGGAGAGAAGTAGAGGCTGAGATAGATTTATTTTCCTGAGCATTCTCAGGAAGTACAGCCTCTTCATACCTAGCAAGAGGAACTGAGGGCAGGTGGACCAAGGCGGTCATAGAATGGATCCCACTTGATCAAAAGTGTCCACAAAAGAGACCTAAAACAAAATGGAGTGACAACATCAGCAAGTACCCATTAAGACACAATAGGAATTGCCCAAAGCCTCTTCATTACATTGCATCACCCAGCAAGCTTCAACCAAGCCTGTGATTCAGACAGCCTACAAAGTTAGCGGTGACCCCTACAACAACCAATAGAATACATTTCTTGCCCAGGAACAGGAAGCTCAAGGGCAAGGGCCAAGAGAAGCTATAAATGACCCTCATTCTCAGCTCCATGTGGTCAGCTGCTTAGGACCTCAAACCCATGTGGTCCTGTCCACCAATAAACCATCTCTCCAATCAGCCTCGATGTTTCCAGTGTCCTTCTCCCCACTTGAAACTGAACCAGATGGCTATTTCTTCCAACAATAGCATATAGAAGTATAGTAGTATAGTATATATAGTATAGTAGTATAAATGCTATGCATAGAATATTTTAAAGCATACATTCTGGTGAGAGAGAAGTTTCCTGAAGATGGGCTCCAGTCTGAGTCTGAAAGCTTGGAAGACTAAATTTCTGGTTCCAGGAACTGACTCAAATTGGATCTCTTCTTTCTTATTCCAGAAAGCAACAGAACTGTACGAGAAGGAATGGCAGAACCTGGGAGTGGAGTGAAAAGGGGGAATCAGTTTACAATCATTATGTAGTCACAAGGCAACTAAGTCTAACTTCTCCCCTTGATTGTTGTCATGCCCCAGCATATAACTTTTATATATTGTTGTTGCTCTCTAGCCCCATCTAAGTGGCCGGAGGGACAAATATGACCAGAAGGGCCATTTTTTGCTGTCCCCAGCCTCCAGGGCCTCTCTAGGAGTCCGGTCTGGAGGTTGTCAAACAGCCCGTTTTCGGCCTCCAGAGGACTTCCGGGGGTGGGGGAAGGCCGTTTTCGCCCTCCCCAGACTCCTAGAGAGGCCCTGGAGCCAGGTGAGAAAGAAAAATGAGCTTACTGGGCTGTCGCGGGGGGAGTGGGTGTGTGTGTCATGCACGCATGCATGGGGGTGGGGTGCATAGAATTATGGGTGTGGGCACGTGTGCGTGTGACCCCCCCTGCCCCCCCCTTCCTGGCACCCAATGGCAAAAAGATTAGCCATTACTGTTCTAGAATATGATGGTCAGAAATAACTGTACAACACTAGCACTGTTTAAAATAGTATATATGTTATTTTGTTTTTACCTTATTCACGCCAAGTGGAATGCCAGGACAATTATACAGTATTCAATATAATCATATGTAAACAATAAAAATATACTTTAAAAAAAAAAAAGAATTGTAACTAACGGTTGATAAATCTCAGAGAGATTCACACAGCTAATGAAAATCAACTCTTCCACATATCTTCGATAGAACCTCCTGGAGAGAATGATAGGGCAGATTTATTCAACACGCTAACAGTGCAGAGCCTGTAAACCAGTGTTTCTCAACCTTGGAAGCTTGAAGATGGGTGGACTTCAACTTCCAGAATCCCCCAGCCAGCGCTGCTGGCTGGGGGATTCTGGGAATTGAAGTCCACCCATCTTCAAGCTTCCAAGGTTGAGAAACACTGCTGTAAACACACACAAGCATATACAGTGTAGCTACTCCTCCACTTACAACCACAATTGAGCCCGCCATGTCCGTTGCTAAGTGAGACAGTGGTTAAGTGAGTTTTTCCCCATTTTACGCCCTTTCTTTGCCACAGTTGTTAAGTGAACACTGCAGTTGTTAAGTTAGTAACATGGTAGTTAAGTGAATCTGACTTCCCCATTGACTATGCTTATCCGAAGGTCGCAAAAGGGGATTAGATGACCCTGGGGATGCGACAATCATCATAAATACGAGACAGTTCTCATGTGTCTGAATTTTGATCATGTGACCATAGGGAGGCTGCAAGGGTGAAAAAGGCTCATAAGTCATTTTTTTTACAATGCTGTTCTAACTTCAAGTCGTCACTAAATGAATTGTTGTAAAACGAGAATTATCTGTACACATACTGTACCACACTATCTGTGTTGTCTGGATATTCCGCCAGAAGTCCATATTTTCCAAAACTGTGAATCCAGCTACCACATCTTCTCATATTTCCAGAGATGTCAAATCAGACCTCTCTTTCTTTCTTTCTTTTTTTTTTAAATATTTATATATTTTTCTTTAACATATATACGTATTTAGTAAACAGTGTATTGTCTGGGTCATTTTACATATACATAATAATAGTAATAATAATATTCTTTACTTGTACATAATTTTATTTATTTATTTATTTATTATTCAAACTTCTATACCGCCCTTCTCCTTTTGGACTCAGGGCGGTGAACAGCCAAAATAAAAACATTTATACATAACATTGCAATTAAAAATAGATTTAAAATAATTAATAAATTTGGCCCATAATTTAAAACTTATCAATTTAAAATCAGTATCAAAATTTTAAAACCAACCCTAATAGTATTCTTCCAACTTCTAATTTCTACCTTTATTATCTAACCATCGATAAAACAAATCCCAAGTTAAAAAAATATTTTGCGTCTTCTTTGTCCTTTATCTTTAATGTTAACCTATCCATTTCCTCCCAGTCTAATATTTTTCTGATTATATTTTCATCTGTAGGAGTTTCCTCATTTTTTCCAGTGTTGTGCAATTACAATTCTCGCTGCTGTCAAAACATGTAATATTAAATATATCTTCCCTTGGTCATGTTTTTCTGGCAATATACCTGTTGTGACCCAGGCCCACAAAGCTGATATTAAATGCAAAACAGTTCCAAAAAACAAACAGATTTTATTAAAACAGCTGAGAATTAAGTCATTCTCAGTGTATTCTAAATGAAATGAAAGCAAAGTCCTTAAAAACCAGTCTTTAGTTTATCTCTGACCTTGGGATAATTAGGCAAACTGCCAAAGGCTTTTCTTGGCAACAGTTCAGGAACAGAAGAAATAACTACAGCCAAAGACGAAGCAAATCTCTCAACGGTTGTTTTCTGGCACAGAGGCCAAGAGCCGTTGCTGTCTTTTAAGCCTTATGGGAGGGGCCAATCATCACCTGGCCTTACTCCTGAGTCGTCCTCTCTGCTTTAGCTGCTCCTGCCTTCTGGCAGCTCTTCTCATATGTGCACTAGGAACAGGCTCCTCCTGTTCCTCTGCCTCTCTACTGTCAGCCTCTGGAGGCTCCGAAGTCTGCACATCACTCCCCGATGGCCCTGGCCCCATTTCTGCCTCCGATGCAGAGCCCTCATCTGGGCCTTCCCCAGACTCCAGGACTGGCCCATGTTCTTCCTCAGCCTCATCGCTGTCTGACTTCACTGCCAACTCTGCAGACTGCTGGCGAACCACAACAATACCTAACAAAAATATTTCTGGCTTTAAATCTATGTGTTGATTTATCAATTTCTCTAACCATGTTATGTATTTTCATCCAATTTTTTATTTTTTTTTTGCCTTTGGCCATGTCCACCACATATGGCAATATGAAATGTATCTGATTGCATTTCCAACATTTGGCGGACAAGTTTTGGAACATCTTTGCTAACCTTGCTGGTGGCAAATGCCATCTATAAAACATTTTGGATCATAAGCTTCCTGACAGACAGGAAGCAGCAGGTGAAGGTAAGCAGAATCACATCAGATACCTGTACAATTAGCACAGGGGCCCCCCAAGGCTGTGTGCTCTCCCCACTTCTCTTCTCTCTTTATACCAATGACTGCATCTCTAACGATCCATCTGTTAAACTACTGAAGTTCGCAGATGACACAACAGTGATCGGTCTCATTTGAGACAATGATGAATCCACATACAGATGGGAGGTTGAACAACTAGCCTCATGGTGCAACCAGAACAATCTGGAACTGAACACACTCAAAACTGTAGAAATGGTGGTGGACTTTAGGAGAAAGCCTCCCATACTACCATTTCTTACAATACTAGACAACACAGTATCAACAGTAGAGACCTTCAAATTTCTAGGTTCTAGCATATCTCACAACCTAAAATGGACACCTAGCATCAAAAACATCATTAAAAAAGCACAACAAAGAATGTTCTTTCTGCACCAACTCAGGAAGCTCAAACTGCCCAAGGAGCTGCTGATCCAGTTCTACAGAGGAATTATTGAGTCTGTCATCTGCACCTCTATAACTGTCTGGTTTGGTTCTGCAACCCAACAAGACAGACACAGACTTCAGAGGATAATTAGAACTGCAGAAAAAACAATGGCTACCAACCTACCTTCCGTTGAGGACCTGTATACTGCACGAGTCAAAAAGAGGGCTGTGAAAATATTTACAGACCCCTCGCATTCTGGACATAAACTGTTTCAACTCCTACCCTCAAAACGACGCTATAGAGCACTGCACACCAGAACAACTAGACACAAAAACAGTTTTATCCCGAATGCCATCACTCTGCTTAACAACTAATTCCCTCAACACTGTCAAACTATTTACTAAGTTTGCACAACTATTAATCTTTTCATTGTTCCTATCACCCATCTCCTCCCATTTATGACTGTATGACTGTAACCTTGTTGCTGGTATCCTTATGATTTATATTGACTGTTTCCTAATATGATTTGATTGCTTATTTGTTCCCTATGATTACCATTAAGTGTTGTACCTTATGATTCTTGACGAATGTACCTTTTCTTTAATGTACACCGAGAGCGTATGCACCAAAGACAAATTCCTTGTGTGTCCAATCACACTTGGCCAATAAAGAATTCTATTCTATTCTATTCTATTCTATTCTATTCTATTCTATTCTATTCTATTCTATTCTATTCTATTCTATTCTATTCTATTCTACGCTACGCTACTCTACTCTACTCTACTCTACTCTACTCTACTCTACTCTACTCTACTCTACTCTACTCTACTCTACTCTATTCTATTCTATTCTATTCAGGTTTTCCTTGTACATAGTTGCTGTTGTCAATTTATAATTTCTATCCCAAAGTTTTTGCCATTTATTTAGTTCTATACTATATCCAATTTTTTTTTGCCCATGCTATCATTGTTTCTTTCACTTGTTCATCTTCCATTTTAAGACTTAATAAGTAGCTACAGTAGTGGGCAAAATTGTGGAAACCTTTTGGGAAAAGGGTATTTTCTAAAACTAGCTAATAAACACCACTTTTTTTTTTTGGAGTAGTACCAGTGGCGAAATCTGAACCAGTTTACTACTGGTTCTCTGGCTGCCCATGCGCAATGCGCACCACGCACCAAATGCTATGCACGCGCATGCATACACGTGCAGTCCACACCAAAAGGAGGCATGGGAAGGAAGGTAAGTAGAACAGCATACGTGCGGGGGGGAGGGGCTGATCAGCTGTGGCGCGCGATTGTCGGAGCCTTTTTTAAAACCTTTTAAATGAGATATACAAAATGATCCCCATGTCAGTTAATACTTAGTTGGGTAAACTTTAGCATGAATGACGGCCTTACAACGTCTTCCCAAGAACTGAACCAAGCTGCAGCTGTTATAATGTGAAACCAAGATTGAATGATGGCTTCTATTAACTGGGTTTTATTGCTGGGTTGCTTCTGACTAACAAGTTTCTTTAGTTGGTTCCATAGATTTTCAATTGAGTTAAGGTTTGGGCTCTTCCCAGGCCATTCCAGCAGTGGAATAGGATTATCTGACTCTGTAGTTTCTTCCCCAAACCCCCAAAACTTTAACCTTAAACTGTCTACTGTTGACCTCACCCAATTCTCCGGAGTCTCCGGAGAAGAGCGGCATATAAATTGAACTAATAAATAAATAAATAAATAAATTCCTAAGAGGTCTGTAAGGGGCATGCATAAGTGCACCAGCGTGCCTACCATCCCTGTCCTAATATTCCTTTTTACTCTTACTCTTTTCATGTATTCAAGTTAAGTTTATACTTTTACCTGTTATCTTATATATGCTTGACAAATAAACTTGATGTCAGCACTTCAAGCTGCCTTTACTCTAGTGCTGACATAAGAAGGAGGAGCGGAGGCGTCTGGAAAGGGACGTTTGACTTTTCACCTACTTATTTTCCCTGAAGATAATATCCCCTAGGAGATGGGATGGGAGGGGGGAAATTCCTTTGAGTTGGAGGAGTAGATAGGGGTAGAGTGACTTGGAAGATGGCCAATGAGTGCAGAGGAGTGGGGAAAGGAAGGGGAGGGTTTTGGGTCTGGAAGTCAGTGTTGGCTACGATGAGTCGGACTTTGAATGTCGTGCTGAATAAATGGGAGTTTTCTTCAAAGACTTTGTTTGAAATGCAATTTATTTGAGACGACCTCGAAACCTGACACTTATGATATATGTTATGATATCTTGAAACTCAAAAAAAAAAGAAAAAAAAGAAAGTGGTGTTATTAGCCATCAAACCTCAAAAATACACTTTCCCCAAAAGGTTTCCACAATTTTGGCCATTACTGTATATATTTTCTTGCCTCTCCTCCTTCCCCTTCGGAAGAGAAATAGTGACGAGTCTTTGGCCTTCTTATTTCAACGGCTTGATTGGTAAAGTCAGTTGAGGGTGTTTTCTCTAATTTGTGTTGGCTCACCGAGATGGGCTGGCTGTGTTATATTGCACTATTATTTTGCAAAGTGCACTGGCTACGGGGATTACGCTTAAGTGATTTGTTAATATTGCACGTGCAAAGGGAAAGGCGAAAAGAAGGGAAACCTTTGAAAACGATAAATTCTGCACAGTTCAGGAGAGATAAAGGGTTGCTGTGCAAAGCATCTTGAAAAGGGCAGGGGGAAGCTTTATGGTGTAAACACATGAAATGCATTTCTGCATTTTAAAGGCAAGCAAAAGTTCGGAAATGCCATCCTTATTCCCTTAAAATACTACTCGAATTATGGGCCCAAAATTTCTGATGCTAAGCGAGAGTTATTCACGGAGTTTTGTCCCATTTTATGATCTTTCTGTTCTGACGCAGCTCCCCAAACACAACAAACCCTCTGATGCAGGGGTGGGTTCTAAATTTTTTTACTACCGGTTCTGTGGGCGTGGCTTATTTTGTGGGTGTGGCTTGGAGGTCATGTGACTAGGTGGGCGTGGCTAGCTGGTCAGAGTCATTTCTGGAAGGTCCTCGCACTTACGACTCGACTCATTTGTTTGCTTTTAACACTGATCAGCTGTAGGACGGCCCTTTGAAGCCCCGCGGCAAGAGTTTAAATCGTTTTTTTCCCTCTAGCCATCAGCTGGGACTCAGGAGGCAGCAATAGATTGGGGGTGGGGCCAAATGAAAGGTAAGAATAATGTGCGGGGGTGGGGGGTGGGGGGCGGGAGGGGGAAGAACCGTTTTGGTGATGTCATATCGTCATCACTACCGGCTCGGCCGAACCGGACCAAACCGGGAAGAACCCACCACTGCTCTGACGTGAACACAAAAGATTCCTTTATTTAGGAATGCCGGCAGCCGTGGCAAAAAGTTGCTCTCTCAATGCCGGCTAACAAGTCCATCTGTCTGGAAGATGAATAGTTGTCTGTCACATCTATTCATCTCTGCCCCCTGCCTTTTATCCCCAGAGCTAGGGTGGGGCTTCGCTAGCAAGGTTGGCTCTTCCATCCCAAGGACCGGCCCATAGATTTCCACTGCTCTCCTCTCCTCTGCCTTCTGTGCATCCGCGTGTCAGGCACTGGACCCAGCTGTTCCTCCTCTTCCTCATCAGCCACTTCCAGACCTGGAGGCTGTTGACTCTCCATCTGAGGGCTGAGGGATGGCCCAGGCTCCGCCTCTGTCTCTCTCCCTCTACCAGCTCCATTACCTTTTCCCCCTCAGAACTCTCAGGTTGCCTTGATGCTGATCCTGATTCCCGCACCTCCTCCTCCTCCTCCTCCTCTGAGTCAGCTGCTGGAGGGGCCGGCGGCCAACAGTCAGGGGTGAAATCCAACAGGTTCTGACAGGTTCTGAAGAACTGGTAGAGGAAATTTTGAGCAATTCAGAGAACCGGCAGCAGAACTGGCAAATACCACCTCTGGCTGGCCCCAGAGTGGGGTGGGAATGGAGCTTTTGCAATATCCTTCCCCCAGGAGAAACTGCTCCAAACTCGATTGCAGAAAATACGACTTCAGCAACAGAGTGGTCAATGCCTGGAATGCACTACCTGACTCTGTGGTTACTTCCCCAAAACTTTAACCTTAGACTGTCTACCGTGGACCTCACCCCATTCCTAAGAGGTCTGTAAGGGGTGTGCATAAGCGCAATAGCATGCCTACCATCCCTGTCCTAATCTTCCCTTTTATTCGTATCCATTTCATGTATTAATAACCATGTTTATACTTATATCTGTTATCTAATACATGCTTGAGAAATAATTTTTTTAAAATTTGATTTATATGCCGCCCTTCTCCGGAGACTCAGGGCGGCTTACAAGGCATTAAGCAATAGCCTTCATACTTTTGTATATTTATACAAAGTCAGCTTATTGCCCCCACAAACTGGGTCCTCATTTAACCTACCTTAGAAAGGATGGAAGGCTGAGTCAACCTTGAGCCTTGGCGAGATTCGAACCTGCAGTAATTGCAGACAGCTGTGTTAATAACAGGGTGCATTAAACCACTGTACTACCAAGGCTCCAAATAAATAAATAAAATAAAATAAATAAATAAATAAATAAATAAATAAATAAATAAATAAATAAATAAATAAATAATAAAATATTATGGAGAGAACTGCTCCTATTTCAATTGCATCTCTAATTAGAATGTTGTCCGTGATGCAAATTCCCGGGCGCTGGCAATATTATTTGAGATTGTTAAATGTTCTGCAATAAGTATTGATTTGGTTCTGAATGTCAGAGGCTGGACTTCACACACACACACACACACACACACACACACACACACACACACACACACACCTGCTCGCCATCAACTGGGGCCCATCTTTACATACAGATCAGATCATAACCTGAATTCTAATCGAACTCTTTATTTTGAAAACCTCCAAGCAGCCATAGGCATCTGCAATTATAAAGGCGAGTCATTGACCTTTTTGGTGGGCCAAATAGCCAATTTTTTTAAAGCATTGCTGAATGGCACATGATTTGCATCAAGTTCCCCCCCACCACCTTTTTTTTCCCCCTTTCCAAGATGGATCGGTTCTGCTTCCTAAATATATAATTTGCAGTCCTGAAAAGAAGGACTTAAACAGTCCGAATGGAACATGAGATGGTTATTAAGAGATCTGATGACATGGCAGTGTGAAATATTAACCTTTGCAAAATCAATCACCTGCTCATCGCTTCTTGTCAGAAGAAAACTAATTAAATTAGTCAACAGAGAACTTTAGGTCTGATTCAGCAGCCCACGGCCTGAGAAAGGTCAGGCTGGACCAGACACAAGGAGAACTGGTGAACAGCTGCCAGACAGGTGCTCAGCTGGGACACACCACAAGTAAGGATCTACCCACCTTGCAGATTTGAACTTGGCTCTTACCAGAATCTTTCAACTTTCCTCTACTTAAAGCGATTCTTATCAATCGATATTCAACATTAAAAAAACAAGACAAATAGAATGCAATAACAGAGTTGGAAGGGACCTTGGAGGTCTTCTAGTCCAACCTCCTGCTTAGGCAGGAAACCCTACACCACTTCAGACAAACGGTTGTCCACCATCTTCTTTAAAAATTCCAGTGTTGGAGCATTCACGACTTCTGGAGGCAACAATTAATCAATTGTTCCACTGATTAATTGTTCTAACTGTCAGGAAATTTCTCCTTAGTTCTAATCTCTCCTTGATTAATTTCCATTCATTATTTCTTGTCCTGCCCTCAGATGCTTTGGAGAATAGTTTGATTCCCTCTTCTTTGTGGCAGCCCCTGAGATATTGGAAGACTGCTATCACGTCTCCCCTAGTCCTTCTTTTCATTAAACTAGACATACCCAATTTCTGCAACTGTTCTTCAAATGTTTTAGCCTCCAGTCCCCTCATCATCTTTGTTGCTCTTCTCTGCACTCTTTCTAGAGTCTCCACATCTTTCTTACATCATGGGGACCAAAACTAGATGCAGTATTCGAAATGTGGCCTTATCAAGGCATTATAAAGTGGTATTAACACTTCACGTGATTTTGATTCTATGCCTCTGTTTACACAACCAAGGATTGTATTAGCTTTTTTGGCTGCTGCTGCACACTGCTGGATCATATTTAAGCAGAGGTGGGTTTCAGCAGGTTCTGACCAGTTCTGGAGAACCGGTAGCGGAAATTTTGAGTAGTTCGGAGAACCGGTAGTAAAAATTCTGATTGGCCCCGCCCCCATCTATTCTCTGCCTCCCAAGTCCCAGCTGATCAGGAGGATATGGGGATTTTGCAGTAACCTTCCCCTGGAGTGGGGTGGGAATGGAGATTTTATAGTATCCTTCCCATGCCATGCCCATTAAGCCACGCCCACCAAGCCAGACCCACAGAACCGGTAGTAAAAAAATTTGAAACCCACCTCTGTATTTAAGTGAATGTTCACTAAGACAACTGATGTTAGTTATCAGCTCCTTAATATCCCAAGTCATGGACAGACTTAACCATAGCTTCAACCAGGAAATTGTGAACATGCTAGATCAAGCCAAGACCCCAAAATGTGAGAGAATTCCTGGAAGTCTGTCACTCAGACAAATTGTCCATCAACTAGCACGTAGAGAAGTATAGAATAACAGAGTTGGAAGGGACCTTGGAGGTCTTCTAGTCCAACCCCCTGCTTAGGCAGGAAACCCTATATCATTTCAGACAAATGGTTACCCAACATCTTCTTAAAAACTTCCAGTGTTGGAGCATTCACAGCTTCTGGAGGCAAGTCGTTCCACTGATTAATTGTTCTAACTGCCAGGAAATTTCTCCTTTGTTCTAGGTTGAGAAAGACCACATCTACATACAACTCCAAAAGAGACAACCAAAAAAGCCCAAAAGACAAACACCTTATTATCAGTAATCAATACCCACAAATTAACCCCAAGATTAGTATTAAATCAACAATCAAGAAATAAATGCGGTGACTCAGTGGCTAAGATGCTGAGCTTGTCGATCGAAAGGTCGGCAGTTCAGCGGTTCGAGTGCCACGTAATGGGGTGAGCTCCCATGACTTGTCCCAGCTTCTGCCAACGTAGCAGCTCAAAAGCACGTAAAAAATGCAAGTAGAAAAATAGGGACCACCTTTGGTGGGAAGGTAACAGCGTTCCGTGCGCCTTTGGCATTGAGTCATGCCGGCCACATGACCAGGGAGACGTCTTCGGACAGCGCTAGCTCTTCGGCTTTGAAATGGAGATGAGCACCGCCCCCTAGAGTCGGGAACGACTAGCACATAGGTGCAAGGGGAACTTTTACCTTTTACCTTAAGCCACAGCCTAATCAAGGAACCACCAAGCCAACTCCCATCAAGACTAAGGAGCCTTGGTGGCGCAGCAGACTAAAGCACTGTTAAGTAACACCAGCTGCCTGCAATTACTGCAAGTTCAAATCTCACCAGGCTCAAGGTTGACTCAGCCTTCCATCCTTCCGAGGTAGGTAAAATGAGGACCCGGATTGTGGGGGCAATAAGCTGACTTTGTATAAAAAAGAACACCGCTTGAGGGGGGGGCGAAAGCCCTACTAAGCAGGTATATACAAAAGTATGAAGGCTATTGTTTAACGCATTGTAAGCTGCCCTGAGTCTCTGGAAAAGGGCGGCATATAAATCGAACCAATAAAGACTAAGAGGGCAAGCCTCTAGAATATAAAACGAGAGCAAAACCCCACTCCCTTCTAGCACTGATGATATTACCTAGTAGGGTAATGAAAAGTTTGCAAGGAAACAACTAAGCTCAGAGAGGATCAAGCACCCCAGGATTACTGTGCTTACCATATTCCAGTAGCAGAAGCCAGCAGGATGTGATTTGCTGGGGAGAAAGTTAGGTTAACGTATGAGCTATTTACTGACCTTCTGCTTAGCACAGGAACAGCTGAAGGATGATTAAGACCAACCTGGAGGCAATCCAACAGAAACCTCCACCCGTTCCCAGGTATTCTGCACCAGACTAGCCCACCTTTGCCGCAAAGCGAGGGAGACCGGTTTGTTTGCAAGAGCCGTTTCAAAGTCACCTCTGGCATTCTTTTAAAAAGTGTTTAAAGGGAGATTTGATATTTTACTGTTAAATTATTTTGTTGTCAGCGATACAGCATGGTGGCTTGATATACGGCTTCGTTTATGTGCTCCCCGGCTATAAATTCAGCCCTATAAAAATTAATTGCAGCAGGGAGAGAGGGGAAGGAGGGAAAAAAAATAAAACCAGGGAGTTGAGCTGGCTTATTAAGGAGTGGAGAAAATGTGTGGTTGCCAAACCATCTTGGAGTTGCCGGTTTCTTGCCACTCTGCAAGGAATATGATCAACCCAGAGTTGAGACACCCCCATTGACTGCTTTCCAATCTATTCGATCAGAATAGAGCTGGTAGGGACCTTGGAGGTCTTCTAGTCCAGCCCCCTGCTCAGGCAGGAAATCCTATACCGGTGACAGCTAACCGTTTTTCCATCGCGGGCCAAAAATGGGGGAGTATGGAGGAGTTGCGCGCACGTGTGCCCACACCCATAATTCAATGCGCCCCAACCCCCGCGCATGCGTATGTAACCTCCCCCCCGCACTCCCCCTGCTTTTGGCACGCAATGGCACGGTGGGCCTGGTACAGTGGTGGGTTCCTCCCGGTTCGGTCCGGTTTGGCCGAGTCGGTAGCAGTGACGATATGACGTCACCAAACCGGTTCTCCCCCCCAGCCCTCCCACCCCCCACCCCCCCATGTTATTCTTACCTTTTATTTGGTCCCACCCCCAATCTATTGCTGCCTCCTGAGTCCCAGCTGATGACTAGAGGGAAAAAAAACCTGTTTAAACTCTTGCCGGGGGGCTTCAAAGGGCCGCCCTACAGCTGATCAGTGTTAAAAGCAAACAAATGAGTCGGGTCGTAAGTGCGAGGACTGGCCGTAAGTGCGAGGACCTTCCAGAAATGACTCTGACCAGCTAGCCACGCCCACCTAGTCACATGACCTCCAAGCCACACCCACAAAATAAGCCACACCCACAGAACCGGTAGTAAAAAAATTTAGAACCCACCCCTGGCCTGGTAGGCCCATTTTCACCCTTCCCAGGCTCCAGAGGCTTTGTAGGAGCCTGGGGAGGGCAAAAACAGCCTCCCCTCCAGAGGTCCTCTGGAGGCTGTAAAAAATTCGTTTCCCAACTTCCGGTGGACCCAGAAGGCCCCTGGGTGGCGCGCGCATGCGCACTGAAGCTAAGGTAGGGCAATGCTCGTGTGCCCACAGATATGGCTGGTGTGCACAACAGGCTGTATCTTAACAGAACTTGAATCCAAAATGCACACTATCACTGTCAAAAGTACTGTGATTTGACACTGTAGATATAATTCATTCCTTTTCATTTCAGCGGCCCAGGCATTCCAGAGTTATGCTGGACACACACACACACACACACACACACACACTCACTCACTTACTCACTCACAGACCGAGGGGTCTTAGGGGTGTCTTACCCCCACAGTATTTTTTTCCAGAGAGTAAGTCATCTGTGTATCAAGTTTTGTTGAAATTGCTTGAGGCATTCCAGAGTTATGCTGGAACATACATATATACACACACACAGAAAGAGAGAGAGAGAGCCATATATATGGCTATATGATAATCCCATTCAGAGGAATCTTAGGCAAACTACCAGGCCCTCCGCTGAGCATTTCTTCTTCAGCTCCAAAAAGGAAGAAAGGAAATTTCCTTCGCCTTTGATCCAGAAGCCTGTCAAGTTTCTTTATAGAATGTCTAAGAATTTATCATAGAATTTTTCCAGGTTGGGTTTTTCATCTGCTGCTTTCTCATGGAGAAAGCAGCAGGACAGCCCTGTGGGTTTATTTTCTAATACAGGAAGTTCTCAAGTTTCAACAGTTCCTTTAGTGACCGATCGAAGGTACAACGGCATTGAAAAGTGTAACTTATGACTGTTTTCCACACTTATGACCATTGCAGCATCCTCATGGTCATGTGATCAAAATTCAGGTGCTTGGCAACTGACTCGTATTTATGACGCTTACAGTGTCCCGGGCTCCTGTGATCCCCCTGCAATGATTTGCTTAACAACTGTGATCAGAAATGTCATAAAATGGGAGAAAGGTCACTTCACTAATGTTTCACTTAGCAACAGAAATTTTGGGCTCAATTGTGGTTGTAAGTCGAGGACTACCTGTCGAAGAATGCAAGGACATCACATTCCATTTAGGAGGCGGGGGGGGGGAACCAATCACCTTCTCACCGGAAAGTCTATTTTCAAAGCAAATTCTCTTCCGTTAAATCACAGGAGTGCTAAGAACCAGCCAAGCAATTTTGATTTTTATTTAATTTTAACCTGCTCCCGGCAATCATCAGCATATTTCAATGGGGGCCGGAGAGGAGAGCTATGGCATAGTTTCTTCTTAGCCAGTGCTTATCTCTGCTCGGGTAAGGTTTTCCCCCAAAGCAAGTTCGTTTATTTATATTTTCAATTTCTAAGGCTGTCGGCTCTCTGCTGACCCTGAGCATCTCACGGAAGGTTCAAAAGCATGTTAAGAGAGAGGGGGGAAAAAAGAAGAAGAACAAGAAGAACAAAAATAAACTGTGCTGGAAGGAAAAAAAAAAACTTGAGTTGAGGCTCCAACTGGCGCAGAGTGCGGCCGCGCGGATGGTAATGGGAGCGACATGGCGTTCCCATGTAACACCTCTCCTGCGCGAGCTGCACTGGCTCCCGGTGGTCTTCCGGGTGCGCTTCAAGGTTTTGGTTACCACCTTTAAAGCGCTCCATGGCTTAGGACCTGGTTACCTACGGGACCGCCTACTACCACCAATAGCCTCCCACCGGCCGGTACGCTCCCATAGAGAGGGGCTCCTCCAGGTGCCGTCGGCCAAACAATGTCGACTGGCGGCCCCCAGGGGGAGAGCCTTCTCTGTGGGGGCACCTACTATCTGGAACGAGCTCCCCCCGGAGATACGGAGGATCCCGGATCTGCGCACCTGCCGCCGCGCCTTAAAGACCTTATTATTTCACCAGGCGGGCCTGGCCTAATTTTCTCTCTCTTTCATAAAAGATTGTCAATTTTTAAATATCTTTTAGTATCTTATATATTCAATTTTAAAATTGGTTTTAAACAGTTCGGGGTTTTAAATTTGTCGGAGCCAAAACTATTTAATTTGATTTTATTCTACTTTTAAATTTTGTATGGATGTGTTTTTATTGTCTGGCTGTGCACCGCCCTGAGTCCTTCGGGAGTAGGGCGGTATAGAAATCGAAATAATAAAAATAATAAAAAAAAATAATTAAATTTCCCATAGCCGATCCACATATCATCCTGCCCATCACCTATGGGAACAAGCAGGTCTTTAAGGATGTATCAAAGAAGAGTGTGGCCAAGCCATCTGGACCTTGGTGGGTGTTCACATTGCAAAAGAGCAAGCATGGAAGGAGGGAAGGCATGCCTCCAGGGCACCATAAGATGGCATGGCTTAATAAATGGACTCTGAAACCTGCTCTTGTTAAGGCCAGCAGAAATAATGGGAATAAAACAGGAGACAGGATTTGGGGGGGGGGGAGATGCGTGTGTTTTTAAAACCGGAGGAAGGGTGATGATGACACTGTCCATCCTGAAGCTGACCTGACCAAAGCCATCTTGGAGCTTCAGTGCTGCCACACTGGAGCTGAGGGATAGGGAGTGGAGAGGGGATTAGAGATAGCTGGAGTTTTGTAGCCAAAATAAAATACTTTCTCTTGGGAACCAAGGACATTCTCACACCAGGCCCGAGGAAGGAGGAGTGATGTTACCAGGCAACCAGACCGTGTCTTGATTGGACCATGTGACTGATTGTTTGGGGTTGAGGGAAAACTTTTAATTAGGTGAAAACCAGTAGTGGGATTCAGCCGGTTCGCACAGGTTCAGTAGAACTGGTAGCTAACTTTTTATGCAGTTCAGTGAACCGGCTGAATAGCGGGCCTCGCCATGCCTGGCCCCACCTCGCCTCTCTCCACTCCCAGCCACTCCTTGCCTCACCGCCCACCTTCTCGCCAGGCTACCCGGCTGCTCCCTCGATTGGGTGGTGGGACGAGTAGCTGGGCATGACAAGGACTGGCTGGGAGGGGAGGGGTGAGACGGGGCCGGAGGAGAGACTGGGTGAGTTGTTGTTTGTTTTTTTTAAGTTTGATTTATATGCCGCCCTTCTCCGGAGACTCAGGGCGGCTTACAATGCGTTAAGCAATAGCCTTCATACTTTTGTATATTTATACAAAGTCAGCTTATTGCCCCCACAAACTGGGTCTTCATTTCACCTACCTTAGAAAGGATGGAAGGCTGAGTCAACCTTGAGCCTGATGAGATTCGAACTTACAGTAATTGCAGACAGCTGGTGTTAATCACAATGCTATCAGTCTGCTGAGCCACTAGGCCCTTAGTTGAGATGTCCCTCAACATGAGTGATGTCAAGTTGGCCATGCCCACTCAGCCGGGTGACACACATGACCACCCAGCCGGTCATTAGAGCAGAGAACTGGTTGTTAAATTATCTGAATCCCACCACCTGTGAAAACTGACTCGGTTTTCACCAGATCTGTGCCAATATGATATATCCAATAAAGCCATTCTTTGAGGAATTTGTCTGCCTTGGAGTTTTGCTTGATATGGGTTTATTACTTGGAACCCTGATAGACACTGTCCTCATAGCCAAAAACGCAAAAGGATCTATCAATCAATCGAAATAGAATTGGAAGGGACCTGCGAGGTCTTCTAGTCCAACCCTCTGCTCAAGCATGAGACTCTATACCCGTGATGGCGAACCTATGGCACGTGTGCCACAGCCGGCACGGAGAGCCCTCTCTGCAGGCACGCAAACCATTGCCCATCTTAGCATGCACACCTCCCACCAGCCAGCTGATTTTCAGGATGTATGGGGGGCGGAGAGCATACAGGAGGTTGTGCAATACAGATTGTGCACATGCACAGGCAGGGTGGGGTTGCATTTCCCCACAGCCCGTTTTTGGGCCCAAGAGGCTGCAGGGAGGCCTTCTAGGCCCAAAATAGGGCATGGGGGATGCGCCCACCCATGGCCCATTTTTGGACCGAGGAGGCTGCAAGGAGGCCTGCTAGGTCAAAAATGGGGGCAGTGAAGTCGTGCACGCATGTGCAGAGGGCGTGGGGAGCATGGGGGGTCACATGTGCATGCACAGGGGGCATGGGGAGTGTGTGGGGGGGGTCATGCACTCATGCACAGGGGGGCACACACATTGCATTATGGGTGCCGGCACCCGCGCACCCTTTCGGCACACAACAAAAAAAAAAGGTTAGCAAGGAATTAGTAAGAAAAATGTATATTTATTTATTTATTTAAGGTTCAGTTTATATGCCGCCCTTCTCCGGAGACTCAGGGCGGCTTACAATGCGTTAAGCAATAGCCTTCATACTTTTGTATATACCTGCTTTGTAGGGCTTTCGGGGGGCCCCTAAGCGGTGTTCTTTTTAAACAAAGTCATCTTATTACCCCCACAAACGGGTCCTCATTTTACCTACCTCGAAAGGATGGAAGGCTGAGTCAACCTTGAGCCTGGTGAGATTTGAACTTGCAGTAATTGCAGGCAGCTGGTGCTAGTTAACAGCACTTTAGTCTGCTGCACCACCAAGGCTCTTGATCATACATGTAATAACAGCTGCAAGAATAGTGTATACTCCAAATTGGAAATCAGAGAAAAATAGCTTTGGAAGAAGAAGTAATAATAAAAAAAATTAGATTGTGCAGAAATGAATAGATTAACTTTGATGATTAAAGATAAGGAGGAATCAGAATATTTTAAAACATGGAATTATTTTTATAGTTGGTTGGAAAAGAGATATAAATGACTGATACCATAATTATGTATAAATGATCAAATTTGATTTAGCAATGAAATGTTAGAATGGTTTGGATGAAGATGAAGATAGAAGAAACTTATGGAAGATGGAGAAGAAGCCTGGAAGATAACACCGAGATGTCACAGGGAAGGGAGGATTGATGTATTAAATGTTTGTTTGTCTTAAAAAAAAAATACAAAAAAAAAAACAGGTTAGCCATCACTGTGCTGTACGAAGAAAAAAAAAAAACACACTTTGCAGGCCAAAGTAGAAAACTCACAGGAAAGTATTCAATTACCAGCCCGTCTCCGACAATGATGTCATTAGAGCAGAGAATTTATTGGAAGGAAATGAAAGTTTCAGCCGTTTTGAGGAACTCTGGCCAACTTCCGAGATTAACTGACAAGAAAATATATTGAGTGCTGCGAAGGGGAGAGTTGTCCTGACTCACTGCTATTGCAACTACCTTGCAAAAAAAAATAAATAAATAAAAAAAAAATAATGAAAGCTTTGCCAAGTCTGCTGACAAAGTAATTTATAGGGAACCTACACATGTCGTAATGCTGGAAAGCAAGTGACCTTTGGTTCTGTAATGTGTC
Organism: Pantherophis guttatus; assembly: GCF_029531705.1. The sequence goes on along the minus strand of NW_026843810.1, from coordinate 53,276 downwards.
CTGGAAGCTGATTGGTTTTATCAGGGATGGGAAACATCTCCAGCCAGATGTCCTGGTTGAGACTCTAGAAGAAAGAATGCAGAGAAGAGCAACAAAGAGGATTGGGGGACTGGTGGCTCAAGCATATGAAAAATGGTTGCAGGAATTGGGGATCTCTAGTCTAGTGAAAGGAAGGAGTTAGGGGAGACATGAGCAGTAGTGGGATTCAGCCGGTTCGGGTTGATTCGGGTGAAGTGGTAGTTAAATTGCTGGCTGGCTCCGCCACTTCCTGCCCCGCCCCTTCCAGGAGTCCCCAACATCCCATTTTGGCTCCCAGGTAAGTGCAGGGGGGCCTCCTAGGGCCAAAAAGGGGCATGGGGAGGTGCTTCTTCTTCTTCTTCTTCTTCTTCTTCTTCTTCTTCTTCTTCTTCTTCTTCTTCTTCTTCTTCTTCTTCTTCTTCTTCTTCTTCTTCTTCTTCTTCTTCTTCTTCTCCTCCTCCTCCTCCTCCTCCTCCTCCTCCTCCTCCTCCTCCTCCTCCTCTTTCTCCTCTTTCTCCTCTTTCTCCTCCTCCTCCTCCTCCTCTTCTTTCTCCTCCTCTTTCTCCTCCTCCCCCTCTTCCCCAGCATCAAAAATTCTATCCCACACTCTGTATACCAGGTTTAGCCAAAATGTCTTCCTGACGTTCTCAATGGTATCTTTAATTCTCAAATTAAAGGAAATTAATGACTGGGGTGACATGATAGCAGTCTTCCAATATCTCAGGGGCTACCACAAAGAAGAGGGAGTCAAGCTATTCTCCAAAGCACCTGAGGGCAGGACAAGAAGCAATGGGTGGAAGCTGATCAAGGAGAGAAGCAACCTAGAACTAAGGAGAAGTTTCCTGACAGAAATGTCCTAAACGTTCTTTTAGAACAGCCCAATCTTCTAGAGAAGCAAAATCTTAAAATTCTTGGGGAATGTCATGTTAGAGGGAGGTGGATCACTTCACTACCCTTTGAAAAGGCCACAAAAACCTGGCTTCCCACCCACCCACCCCCAACGTGGGCTAGGATGAGGGTTGAGCTATGAGGAAGTTTGGTCTGGCTTTTGTGGGGGGGGAAAGTACATTTGGGAAAGGGGGAAATAATTACGCTCACATTTGCACAGGAAATCCAGAGCTGGTTTTGCTTCTTCTGTGTCAGTTTTTTTTCTAGTTAAATAAATAAATAAATAAGGAAAGAAAAGAAAAGAAAAGAAAAGAAAAGAAAGAAAGAAAGAAAGAAAGAAAGAAAGAAAGAAAGAAAGAAAGAAAGAAAGAAAGAAAGAAAGAAAGAAGAAATGGATGGTTCTGGGCAGCTGACCACATGGAGTTGAGAGTGGGTGGTTTTTATACCTTCTCTTGGGCTTTGTACTTGAGCTTCCTGTTCCTGTGCAAGAACATGTATTCTATTGGCTGTTGTATGGGTTATGTATGGGTCATAGCTGGCTCTATAGGCAAAAGAGGAAATGCAAATCCTAGGTGTTTGTCTGAGCTCCCAGGTTTGGTTAAAGTTTGCTGGGGGTGGTGCAACTGAAAACGTGTTGCACAATTCCTATTGTGGCTGACGGCTAATCCTAACCCTTTGTTCAGACCTTGCTGCAGGGAGTTTTCAAAGTATCCTGTCTTGAATGGATTTCTGCCTGCAGTATTTGCTTTGCCTATGAATAGAGTTATCTAGATACTTGGCTTCTTTCAATAAGCTCTTTATCTCTTCAGTGCTGTGGGCTCTTAAGAAAAGCTGCTTTCTGCCTCTAAAAAAACATGTTTCTCCATTTCTCCCTTTGGGGAAATATAATATTCTGCCTTTTTTTTTTTAATATTCCTCAAAATATTTCATTCTTCTAGGTGGGGGGATGGATGCTAACTTTCTACATTTACAAAGATCTACAAAGCTCTCCAGTAACCAACCTTCTTTGCAGTTATTTATTTATTTATTTATTTATTTATTTATTTATTTATTTATTTATTTATTTATTTATTAGTTCGATTTATATACTACCCTTCTCCGGAGACTCAGGGCGGCTTACAATGCTTTTAAGCAATAGCCTTCATACTTTTGTATATACCTGCTTAGTAGGGCTTTTTGGGGCCCCCCTAAGCGGTGTTATATTTTATACAAAATCATTTATTGCCCCCACAAACCGGGTCCTCATTTTACCTACCTCGGAAGGATGGAAGGCTGAGTCAACCTTGAGCCTGGTGAGAATTGAACTCGCAGTAATTGCAGGCAGCTGGCAGCTAAGTGCTACTTAACAGCAGTTTTTAGTCCGCTGTGCCACCAAGGCTCTAATCATCTATAATCATCACTTCTTCTTATGCCTGAGCAGACAATCAAGAGTTACACAGGACCGAATCTGAAACGAGAGTCAGCCACTGGTGGCATCTCCCCCAAGAACAAAGTCGAATCCCGTCTCTCTTTTGAACAGGACTGGATAACAGAAGCTGATGTTATGGACCCTCGGGAGAGAAAAATCACAAAAGAAAATGAAGTTGAAGGAAACAAATGGCCAGGGGGAAATCTGCTTTCAGAACTGCTTTTACGAGGTCCCCTGAAAAAGCTTTTCAACAGCCTTGTCAAGGAAACAGACTTTGAACCTGATTTGTGATGTGACGCACCCCCTGCTTCAAAAGAATGGGGATGCTGTCGTGTCGTCTTGCCCCTCGCCCTTCTGCCTGCCTTCCCCTCCCCCCCACCTGCACATCTGATAGCTGAAAGAAATTTCGGTTTGTGTAATATAAATGATGCAAAGCACAAGGGTGAACATTGCCTTTAAAAGCGATCCCCTCACTGAGACAAATAGCATCCCTCAAGACACTTAGTGTCTCAACCTGCAATTTTTAAGGTCGGCTCTTATAAAACAGGAGGGGGTTGGGTACGTCCTTTGGAAGTATTTATTTATTTATTTATATATTTATTTATTTATTTATTTATTATTTATTATTTAAATTTGTATACCGCCCTTCTCCCGAAGGACTCAGGGCGGTGAACAGCCAAAATTAAAATACATACAATATAAAATTTAAAATAATTTAAAAACAGAATTAAATCGAATTGGCTTCCCCAAAATTAAAAACCCATTACCCTTAAAATAACCCATTAAAATTTTAAGCCAGCCCAGCTTGCTGAAATAGGAAGGTCTTCAAAGCTTCGACGGAAGGTCCGGAGGTCCGGGATCAGTCGTATTCCTGGGGGTAGCTCGTTCCAGAGGGCGGGTGCCCCCACAGAGAAGGCTCTCCCCCTGGGGGTCATCTGTCGACATTGCTTGACCGACGGCACCCTGAGGAGGCCCTCTCTGTGGGAGCGAATTGGCCGGTGGGAGGTTATCGGTGGCAGAAGGTGGTCTCGTAAATAACCGGGCCCTAAGCCATGGAGCGCTTTAAAGGTGAGAACCAACACCTTGAAGCGCACCCGGAAGACCACTGGAAGCCAATGCAGCTCATGCAGGAGAGGTGTTACATGGGAGTGCCATGTCGCCCCCATAAATACCCGCGCAGCTGCATTCTGCACCAGTTGGAGCCTCCAGGTGCTCCTCCAGGGGAGCCCCATGTAGACAGCGTTGCAGTAGTCCAGGCGAGAGGTGACGAGGGCGTGAGTGACCATGCATAGGGAGTCTCGATCCAGAAAGGGACACAACTGGTGTATCAGGCGAACCTGATAGAAAGCCCCCCTGGCCACGGCCGTCATCATATGCTCTTCTAAAGACAGCCGTGCATCCAGGAGGACACCCAAGTTACGAGCCCTGGTACCTTTTTTCCCCTCAAATGCCTTTTTTTAACTTTTAAAAATCAGCTCCTTGCTCTCTCGCGGTGGCAGTTTTATAAACAGTTTCATGGAGAAGTTGCACCTTCTGTGTGGTGGGTTCCAACCGACTTGTCTGTGATCTGCAGTGTGAATTCGGTCACTTGCTGGCAGAAGTTTCATTTCTGAACTGGGAACTGTCATCAGTGCTAAAAGGGAAGGGGGTTTGCTCCATAGGTGATATTCAGCCGGTTTGGACCGGTTCGGGTGAATTGGTAGCTCCGACGATCATTTGGGCCAGCTCACTCGCCCCCAATCTATCCTGTCCTTTATTTCCTGCTTTATAGCTCATCTCAATTATGCAGCACAGCTGATTCCCCCCCCCTCGCTGCTACTTACCATTGCTGACTTGGAAGGTAAGAAGCTGAGCTTTTTTTTTTTTTTTTAAAAAAATTAAACATTTTTTTAAAAACAAACAAAAAGAAAGCTTTAACACTTTTTCTGTTTCAACAGTTTCGCATCCGACAAAAAATTCATAGTTATACATTTTTTCCCTCCCTTATTTCTACTATTTCATTTATACATATACTTCTAATCTTTGTTTATTTACATATATACAAAACAATACCCATGTACTCACTTTCATTTCTACAATTTTTGTTTCCTCATATTAAAAATTATAAGTGGTGAAATCCAATTTTTTTTTAACCACCGGTTCTGTGGGCGTGGCTTGGTAGGCGTGGCAGGAGAAGGATACTGCAAAATCTCCATTTCCTCCCCACTCCTGGGGGAAGGATATTGCAAGATCCCTATTCCCACCCCACTCTGGGGCCAGCCAGAGGTGGTATTTGCCGGTTCTCCGAACTACTCAAAATTTCCGCTACCGGTTCTCCAGAACCTGTCAGAACCTACTGGATTTCACCCCTGGTTGAGACTCTGGAAAGAGTGCAGAGAAGAGCAAATAGGATGATTGAAGGCCTGGAGACTAAAACAAATGAAGAACGGTTGGAGACTTTGCAATATCCTTCCCCTGGAGTGGGGTGGGAATGGAGATTTTGCAGTATCCTTCCCCTGCCATGCCCACCAAGCCCCGCCCACCCAGCCACACCCACCAAGCCATGCCCACAGAACCAGTAGTAAAAAAAAAATTAGATTTCACCACTTATAATTTTAAATATGAGGAAACAAAAATTGTAGAAATGAAAGTGGGTACCCGGGTATTGTTATGTATATATAACAATACTGGATTTATGTATATATAAGAAATTGGATTTCACCACTGGCTTCAACACCTTGTTTATAATGTGGTGACCAACACTGGATGCAGTATTCCAGGTGTGGCCTTACTAAGCCTTTATAAAGAGGTTGTGAGAGAAAAATTCCCTCACAGTTGCTGTGCCTATTAATGGCCTTTGACTTAGACAATTAAATAAGCCAATCAGAGAGTAGCTCCTGGATTTGACTTTCCCGGGCTTTTCTATGCCCTCCCCTAACTGCCACTGTGACAGTATAAAAGGAGATGCTTGCCAGCAGACTTTCTCTTCAGGATCAGAGGCAGAGCTGAAGTCACTAAAGCTGTTGTGGCTCCGTTACCTGAGCCTGTGTTATCGGCAGGAGAGGACTCCAAGAGTGAAGGAGAGGAGTTGGCAAGGCCTCCCTTTCCAGGACCCTCCTCTCTGGCAATGCCTTCGGTGTCCACCGAAGGTCAAGAGATAGGCCCGGGGCCAAGCACATCCACGCAGCCACAGGTGGACAGTAATGAGGGAGATGAGTCTTGGCTGGATCCTCAGCAGCGTCGCAGAGATAAGCGCGCGCAACAGAAGAAGAGGCGTGCCAGGGATTAGGCTGAGTCATTGGACCACACCCCACAGGGTATAAAAGAGGGTGTGGTGGCCGGTTCAGCTCTGTGACAAGCAAAAAACGGATGTCGGACAACCTTCTTTGTATTTACTGGACTTTATTGATTATTATGTATTGGCTTTGTTCCTGGACGAAGGGAGAAACTCCCCCCCCCCCGTGAGTAAAGAATACCTGGCAGCCAGCCAATGGGTTGCTGCCAATTCTGATACCAGATAAAACTGTTGTTGGCTGAGTTCTTTAGCTGTTGCCTGTCTGTGGGTGTGTGTGTGTGAGACGGGGACAGAACAAAAGCCTCTTCCTTCTGAGGAAGAAAAAGCCCGAACTCCAATCGCATAGAGCGATTGCACCAGAGAGCTGACAGGACACTTAAGAAAGAGAATGACATCTAATATTCTTTTTGAATATTGTTTTATTTTATGTAAATAAAAACAGTTTAGTGTAAACTGCTTGTGAGGCTCATTTGTTCTAGTAGATTGTAAAAGAGTTACGGTCCATTGAGGCCCCCTCCATCACAGAGGTACTAATACTTCATGTGATTTTGATTCTATGCCTCTGTTTCTACAACCAATGATTGTATCGTATTAACATTTTTTTGCTACTGACGCACATTGCTGGCTCAACCAAAAACGTTAATGGAATCTTTGGTTGTTGAAACAGAGGCATAGAATCAAAGTTCTACGTTTACTTCTTGATCAAATTTTGTCTTCAATGGTGTCATCTTTCAGGGAGCCCTTTGTAGGAAATGATCAGGCTGAACCTGAGGACAGGGTCAAAATGCGTCATCAGTTTGTTTCTCTTCATCCCATTAGGAGACCTAAGTCCAGCTACTTTTGAAGTGTGTGGACTCTTATTTGGCACCAATCTGCCTTGGCCGGCAGTAGAACGGAATCAGAACCAGAATAGAGCTGGAGGGGACCTTGGAGGTCTTCTAGTCCAGCCCCCTGCTCAAGCAGGAGCTCCTATACCATTTCAGTCAGTCTCTTCTTAAGAGCTTCCAATGACGAAGCACTGATCTGTCCCCGTCCACACACACACACAAACACAGCCAGCCGAGGGTTAAGGAAACACTTGGGAACGCACCCAGTTTCTTTATCTCCAACTTGGCAGTGATAGACACACCATCTGCCAAGTGCCTTTATTTTCACAGAAAAAGAGAAAGACAAATACTCAGCTTCCAAATGTCCGACAACAATAAATCTTTCTCTCCGCAGTTCCGAACGAGGCTTTAGTGACTATCCAAGGTTAGTTTTGTTCGTCACAAGGATCACTGACCACTACCCTCTATTATATAGTCTCTGGGGTGTGGTCCAGTGACTCAGTTCTAATCCCTAGCACGCCTTCTGAGCTGCTGCAATCGTTTATCACGTCTTCGGAGGCGTGCGTCCAGGAATGATATTTCTCCTTCGTTCTCATCCGAGCCACCTGTCTCCCTGCTAATCTCCTCTCCCTCGGCCGGCACCTGAGACAATGCCAGAGGGGAGGGGCCTGGAGAGGGAGGCCTGGCTGACTCCTCTTCCTCATGCTCGGAGTTTTCTTCCTCCGATGGGACAGGCTCAGAGGGCGGGGCCACAACAAGCATCCACAACATCTGAAGACAAGTTGTTCCACTGGTTAATTGTCCTCTCTGTTAGGAAGCTTCTCCTCAATCAATCCTCAATCAGATTCTTGCATACCGATGACATAAAATAAACTTGTAGTACTTTTGAACTCTACCCTGATTACTGATTTCTTTCACCTGACAGGTTGGTTGTTCTACCTGTTGTTATTTGTTCAGTCTTCTTTGCACTTCACTGATTCGCCAGTTGCGGCCCTTTCTTGATCGGGATTCCCTGTGCACAGTCACTCATGCCCTCGTCACCTCTCGCCTTGACTACTGCAACGCTCTCTACATGGGGCTCCCCTTGAAGAGCACCCGGAGGCTCCAACTGGTCCAGAATGCAGCAGCGTGGGTAGTGATGGGAGCAGCATGGCACTCCCATGTAACACCGCTCCTGTGCGAGCTGCACTGGCTCCCAGTGGTCTTCCGGGTGCCCTTCAAGGTGCTGGTTATCACCTTTAAAGCGCTCCATGGCATCGGGCCTAGCTATCTTCGAGACCGCCTTCTGCTACCGACGACCTCCCATCGACCCGTGCGCTCCCACAGAGAGGGCCTCCTCAGGGTGCCATCAGCCAATCAATGTAGGCTGGTGACCCCCAGGGGGAGGGCCTTCTCTGTGGGGGCACCTACCCTCTGGAATCAGTTGCCCCCAGAGATAAGGAGAATCCAAGACCTCGGTGCCTTCCGCCGTGCCCTTAAAACCCACTTTTTCCAGCAAGCTGGGCTGGCTTAAGAAGAAATTTTAAATGTTTTAATTGGTTTGTATTTTTAATTTTGGGCCAAATTTATATATATTTTAATTGTTTTTTAATATTTGTATTTTATGTTTTTTAATTCTGGCTGTACACCGCCCTGAGCCCTCAGGGAGAAGGGCGGTATATAAATTGAAAAATAAAATAAATAAAATAAATTGTAGACTTGGTTTTTTTTTTTTTTTTTTTGCACTGTGCTCCTTGGCTCTTAGTACTATCTGGAGCTAAATGATTTAGAAAATTATCTAGCTTCAAATTATGAAAATGATATCATAATTATGTAGGAGATAAAACCATAATTAAGTATCTGAGCTCATTGTTGCTGGTAGGAAATTCAATGACCAGAAATATTAGTTAAAAGGGAAATGGTGTGCAGAAGATCTTTCTTGGCAACGCCGTCTAATTTGATGTTCTCCAACAACAACGCCTAAATTAGTCTATTCTTTCTGGAGAGGGAGAGATTAAAATCTTCATAGAACATAGAATAATAAAGTTGGAAGGGACCTCAGAGGTCTTCGATTCCAACCTTCTGCTCGAGCAAGAGACCCTAAGCCCAGTCCAGTCTCTCTTTGAAAGCCTCCAATGATGGCACCCACAACTTCTGGAGGCAAGTTGTTCCACTGATTAATTGTTCCCACTGTCAGGAAATGTCTCCTTAGTTCTAGGTTGCTTCTCTCCTTGGTTGGTTTCCATCCATTGTTTCTTGTCCTGCCCTTGTGTTTCTAGGAGCCCCTCAAATATGAGAACACTGATAGCATGTCTCCTCTAGTCCTTCTTTTCATTAAACCAGATATACCCAATTCCAGCAACCGTTCTTCATATGTTTTAGCCTCCAGGTCCCTAATCATCTTTGTCGCTCTTCTCTGCACTCTTTCCAGAGGCTCAACATTTCTTTTTATATTGCGGTGAGCTGAATTGGATGCAGTATTCCAAGTGTAATCTTACTGAGACTTGTTCTGTCCTTGTCCCACACACGCACACACCAACAGACGTCCAAGAGTTCAAGACCAAACCAGCCGACAAAATCCTTTTCCTTATGATAACGGAACTTGGCAACAACCTAGTGGCTGCCTGCCAAGAGTTTATTACTTACGAAGAGGAGAGATAACTTCTCCCCGCTTCTGGTACATCAAAGTAAACAGCTCAATAATTACAGAGTCAATCAAGTCCAAAGATAATCCAGCAAAGTCTATAGCAAAAGTCCGGCAATGCAGAATGGCATGGAAGCTTTCAGCTTTGTTCGTCACAAGGCTTGACTGGCCACCACGCTCCCTTTTATATCCTGTGGGGTGTGGTCCAGTGACTCAGCCTAATCTCGGGCACGCCTTTTCTTCTGTTGCACGTGCTTATTTCTGCGACGCTGGTGTGGATACAGCCAAGACTCATTACTCTCATCACTGTCCACCTGTGGCTGCGTGGATGTGCTTGGCCCCGGCCCTATCTCTTGCCCTTCGGCGGACACCGAAGGCATTGCCAAAGAGGAAGGTCCTGGAGAGGGAGGCCTTGCCAACTCCTCTCCTTCACTCTCAGAGTCCTCTCCTGCCGATGACACAGGCTCAGGTAACAGAGCCACAACAAGACTTTGTAACGTGGTACTAACACTTCACGTGATCTTGATTCTATCCCTTTATTAATGCAGCCTAGGATTCATCATCATCCTCTTTTAACGACCCCAGGGTGGAGTCTGGGCAACTGAATATAGCTGAGTGTTTACTGGCCGGACGCCCTTCTTGTCACCAATGCGGAGTTTTTTTATTTTCCAGCAGTTGCATTCTCAGTGTGCCCAGAGAGAGAACTATTTGCTACCTAGGATCGAACTCACAGCCTCCTGACTGTGAGGAAAGAGCTCCACCCCTAGGCCACCGCACCACTCTAATGCGGCCTAGGATTGCATTGGCTTTTTTTGGCTGCTGCCACACACTACTGGCTCATATTTAACTGATGGTCCATTACAGTGGTGGGTTCCTCCCGGTTCGGTCCAGTCCAGTTTGGCCGAGCTGGTAGCGGTGATGATATGACGTCACCGAACCAGTTCTCCCCCCCCGCCCTCCTCCCCCACCCACCCACATTATTCTTACCTTTTATTTGGTCCCACCCCCAATCTATTGCTGCCTCCTGAGTCCCAGCTGATGACTAGAGGGAAAAAAACTGTTTAAACTCTTGCCGTGGGGCTTCAAAGGGCCGCCCTACAGCTGATCAGTGTTAAAAGCAAACAAATGAGTCGGGTCGTAAGTGCGAGGACTGGTCGTAAGTGCGAGGACCTTCCAGAAATGACTCTGACCAGCTAGCCACACCCACCTACTCTCATGACCTCCAAGCCACACCCACAAAATAAGCCACGCCCACAGAACCAGTAGTAAAAAAATTTAGAACCCACCCCTGGTCCATTAAGATTCCAACATACCTCTCACAGTTACTGGCATTAATCCAAATTTCATTTAGCCTATAGACCAGTGATGGCTAACCTTTTCCAGGCTGAGTGCCCAAAGTGTGCACATGCATACATGCACCCAAACTCCCCAAATGCAATGCATGTTTGGCCCAGTGGTGGGTTGCCTCTGGTTCGCACCGGTTCTATAGAACCGGTAGTAAAACCAGCGGGAGGCTCCGCCCACCAACCCCACCATCACCAAAAGGCTTCTGCCCATGCGCAGAAGAGCGCAAGCAAAGTGAGCGCGTGCGCATGGCCCCACTGCGAACCGGTAGTAAAGGTAAGTAGAATCCACCCCTAGTGTGGCCCCCTGCACGTGTCCTGTCCCCTGCACATGTGCGTGCAGCCCCCGCATGCGTTCTGCCCCCCACATGCGTTCTCCCCCCGCATGCGTCCTGGGCCCCTGTGCATGCACGCATGGCCCCCTGTATGTGGCCCTCCCCCGGCACATGTGCAAGTGCCCCCCCCATGCACCCCACCCCCATGCATAGGCACGCACCCTGCCCTGCCCCCTGTGCATGCGCACCAGAGACCTGACGACCAGCTGGCCACGTGCGCGGTGGAGCTGAACTAGGGCGATGGCTCACATGCCCACAGGAGAGGGTGCTGCATGCCATAGTTTTCAGCAGTGGGTTCTACTTACCTTTACTACCAGTAGGCAAATCCCGTTCGCAACGGGAGCACGCATTTGCGCTCCTGACGCTCGCGTGCGTGCATGCACTTCTGCACATGCACAGATTTATCTATCTATCTATCTATCTATCTATCTATCTATCTATCTATCTATCTATTTATTGGTTCGATTTATATGCCGCCCTTCTCCGGAGACTCAGGGTGGCTTACAATGCATTAAGCAATAGCTTTCATACTTTTGTATATACCTGCTTAGTAGGACTTTCGGTACCCCCCCAAGTGGTGTTCTTTTTTATGCAACGTCAGCTTATTGCCCCCACAATCCGGGTCCTCATTTTACCTACCTCGGAAGGATGGAAGGCTGAGTCAACCTTGAGCCTGGTGAGATTTGAACTCGCAGTAATTGCAGGCAGCTGGTGCTACTTAACAGCGCTTTAGTCTGCTGCGCCACCAAGGCTCTTCTTGTCAAGATTGTCAATTATGACATCCGGGCGGGTGGGCGGAGCCTCCCACCCTTTTACTACCGCTTTTACTACCGGTTGTGCTTTTAAGTTGGCTATACACCGCCCTGAGTCCTTCGGGAGAAGGGCGGTATAGAAATAAAATTATTATTATTATTATTATTATTATTATTATTATTATTATTATTATTATTATTATTATTATTATTATTATTATTATTATTATAAAAAACCAGACAGAACCGGGGGCAACCCACCAGGGATAGGTTCGCCATCGTGGCTATTGATGAAATTGTAGGTATAGCATTTTCTTTTGAAAACCCTGCACTGGTTGAACATTAATCTGACTATAGGGAACTTTTCTATGTGTCAGGTTTCGGTGCTATCTTAAATAAGTTTCATTTTCAAGCGCAAAATCTCTAATGAATCATTTTTATTTAAGAACAGAAAAAAAACCGACATTCCTGATTCAAGTTGCAGCCAAACTAGCTCCTCCTTGTCACTGCGTTATTTTATTTACCAGCTGAGCTCATTATTTCTGGACTGTCAGACTCTCCGTAGCTTTGCCAACTTCTTATCAGTAAGCTACGTGTTTCCGTATCCACCCACATTCCTTCACTTGCTCTTCTCTCACTCCTTCCTTTGTTCTCTTGCCAGAAGTCCGGCTCAGATAGCCGGCAAGAATTATTTTCAAAAATGTAACAATTAACTTTTCTTAGTTAGTGAGGTGTTTTATTTTCTTTATAACAAATAAATGAGTTTTATTAGAAACCTTCCTTCGCGTTTCTTTTCAGATTATTGAAACAAGGATAAGCCACGATCCATCTCCTCCAAACCAGGGTAATTAGTCCCAGAGCCAAACATGGGATTAATAAATGCCCTGACATTCTGGTAGCACGAGGATGGTCTGATTTATGGCTTTTTCCTTGTTTTTGTTACTTCTGATAAGAGCGCATAGGCAATTAGTTTTTAGCTACTGAGGTACGCTAATTATATTGCTGAGATGCCGAAACGGAAGTAAAACAAATACAAAATGTATTTTGCTGAGAAGGTGGCAGAAAGGAGGTTTCCAGATTTCCAGCCCCTTACTACAGCCACACGCCTGGAACAAGAAAAAGCCGTGGGAACAGAAATGGAGACAGATAAGACAGAAGCTGTTTTTGAAGATGATGATTTACGACTGAGGTCAGTAACATTTTCTTCTGGTCTTCCAAGCTCTGAAAAAGTCTCCCCAGAACCTTCTGAATTTGTAACGCTCGGTGCAAGCACTGCTGAGCAAAATTACTCCCACGCACAGAGAGAAACAATTCATTACTCTTCTCAAAGCCCTGAGCTCACCCAGCATGAGAATGCTATGAAAGCCTATCGTGACCGTATAAAACTCTATGAACAGCAGCTATCCCAGGCAAAAATGGCTATATCTATGCTTGAGCAAGATATGGGAGATAACTTAAATTTTTCAAAAAGCGCCATATTGTCTTCTTGCTCAGAGCCAAAGACACTCCCCCTGGTGGATTCTGTGTCAGGCCAATTAAGGCAAAGAGCACTGCATACGTCACATGAAAGTCTCCCTGATCAAGTTACACATGTCTTACATAACCACTCCTACTCTAAAGCATACAATGCCCCGTATGCAAAGCTGCCCAAAGCTAAAGGTGCAGCACCATCTGCTGGCAAAAGTAATTTACTTCAGGAAGCTGAAATGCCACAAGTGTTTCCACAGGCCCAAACTCAAACACCCCCTGGCGGTGTTGATGTCCTTTTAGATGGAACACAGCAAAGGCAAATGATTGCATCTCCAGCAGGTCATGCCAATATTGCAGCTCAAGCACAAATGGCAACTGGAATACAGCAGATTCCAGTGCATCAGCCACAGCAGCTACAAATGCCTGCATATGTGCCCCAGCCACAAGTGCAAATAGGGCCACCTCCTGGCCCACCTCCAATGGCACAACCAAGACCATTTTTAGGTCCACAACAGGCACAGCAAATACCACAGGCATTTCTGCCAGCACAGCCAGCGTACCAAGTGCAGGCTCCTCACCAGGCATTTTCTGTCTCTCCACTAACTGGTGAGTCAAAACTAAAAATGTCAGGACACAATTACAAAGCCTGGGTCAGTGAGATTACACTATTGCTTCTTAGAGAAGGCAGTCATTTTATGGTTTTTAACCCTCCTGCACAACCATGGGACTTTGCAATACGAGATCTAGAGATAAGGGCTCGTACAACATTATTGATGTCCATGGATACTGAACTGCAGGTCACTTTTCCACCAAACACAACAGCCCGACAAATTTGGGCTGAATTGGAAAATTGCTACAGGCCTATCTCAATTGAATCTTCATGTTTACTCATGTCTGAACTCCACGGTTCGAGATTGAAACCTGGTGAACAAATTGGAGGACATTTGACCAAACTGAAAGGTCTGAGAACAGAATTGAGAGAAAGAGGCCATAACATTGAAGATATTCAAATGATCAGCATCATTATTAACTCTTTGAATTATGAATGGAAAGATGCTGTTACAAAAATTAACCAAGTCCCAATTGCTCAACGCACAGTGGACAATGTCTGTAGACTTTTAATTGAAGAAGAGGCATTCATGTTGGCCACACCACATTTGAGAGGACCACCCGCATCAAGAGCTCCAGCTAGACGCCCCTTCCGAGGAAGGACCTACGCTCCAAGGATGCCAAGATGCTACACCTGCAATCGTGTGGGACATGCCACCCGGGATTGTCCCCAACGAGTTCCAGCTCCCGTCACGCACCAGCCCAGAGGAACAGATTCCAGAGGCAGAGGCAGAGGCGGAAGACAAGGTCGTCGTGGTCCCCGGCGTGATCCACAAACTCCACTCGCCACATTGGCTTTAACCAATGATCCACAACCTCAACCAGAGTATGACAGACGACTCCTGTGGACTTTGGACAGTGGTGCAGCATTGCATGTTACCTACAGAAAAGAACTTTTCACAGAAATGCATGAGCCTGAACCTGAACTACGTGAACTTTATTCTTTTTCAAATCATCCTTGTCAGGTCAAAGGAAAAGGAACTGTTTATGTTGAAGAGCTTGATGCATTCATTCCTGATGTTTATTACATACCAACAGCAACCAGTAATTTGCTTAGTCAGTTTCACTTGTCTAGAATGTTAAAGTTCCAAGTTCACCACCTTGAAAAAGCAAGTTACATAGTTAAAGATGGAGATATTGTTGCTGAAACCATATTAATTGGTGGTGTTTATTACTTAAAGCCAAAGCCTAAAACACAAACACAGGCAAGTATGCAAACTCCAAAAGGGCAGAGCACAGGCCCAGAGAGAGATGCTCCAGAGAGAGATCCTGTTGCTACCCCTAAGGCTCCTAAAGCCAACAAAAATAGAGTTGGTAAACAGGTTGCTCAGAGCAAGCCTGAGGTTCCGCATAAAAATGTTAATGTTGAGAATTCACTAACAGGTAAACCTTTGCATTCCAGGTGTATCCACAAATGGCATAGAAGATTGGGGCATGCCAGTTTCCGTGTTCTTAGGAAGATGCCGGAGTTCGCAAAAGGTTTGGATCTAAAGGGGTGTAAGGTGTTTTTGGATTGTGCTGTATGCAAGAAGGCCAAATCCAAAGCAGCAGCCATTCCCAAACACGCTACACGCCTGTCAACACGCATTTTTGATTTGGTTCACATTGACATAGTTGGTCCATTCCCGCCATCATTTGGTGGTAGAAAATATTTTCTAACAATTGTTGATAATTATTCTAGATATGGATATGTATATCCTATGAAAGAAAAATCAGAGACTTTTCAGATCTTTAAAGACTTTGCAACCCTTGTTTCTACCCAACACCAAGTTCGCATCGCCAGAATCCAGAGTGATCGTGGTGCCGAGTTCATGTCTCAGCGTTTCCAGGACTGGATGCGTAAGAATGGAATTATTCATCAGACGTCGGCGCCTTACACACCGGCTCATAATGGAGTCGCAGAACGAAGACAAGGGGTACTGCAAACCATGATGCGTTGTCTCCTAGAAGACGCCAACCTTGATATTATATACTGGGGTGAAGCTATAAAATATGCAA
Organism: Pantherophis guttatus; assembly: GCF_029531705.1. The sequence goes on along the minus strand of NW_026843810.1, from coordinate 37,731 downwards.
ATTACATTGTAAACCGTACTTGGAGCAGTGTAACAAATCAGACTCCTTTCTTCATGTTGTATGGCTACAAGCCTGATCTTAAAAACATCCATATTTTTGGTTCATACGCTATGGTGAACATTCCCTTAGCTCAAAGAAGAAAAGGAGGTCCAGCAGCAAAGAGACTGAGATTTATGGGTATTGATGATAATTCAAAGTGGAGCAAATTTATTGACTCTAAACATGCAATTGTGATTTCCCAATCTGCTAATTTTGAAGAAGATATTGACTGGTCCAGGATTCATTCCAATGATCCTGGAGTTTATTTTCCCAGAGATGATACTGCTGATGCCACGCAGATTGATGATCAAGATTCCACTTATTCTTCTCAACCCGATGTTCCGTCTTCGCAAGCCGCGGATGCTGACGCTAGCGACGAAAGTGAGGACGAGGACGAAGCAGAAGAAGACTGGACAGTTGTTCCGAGACGTTCCAAGAGGGCCACAAAAGGAATCCCTCCACAACGATATTCTTGGCAACTGACAAAAGCACCCTTGCCTTTGATTTGCAATGTTACACTTCCACCTGATAATTTCACACAAATCAAGCAGCTCCCTGATTCAGAGCAAGACAAATGGTATGATGCAATGCAGGTTGAAATGGACAGTCTAAAGAAACTTAAAGTATTTACACCTGCAAAACCTCCAGCAAACAAAAAGGTCATTGGCACTCGATGGGTCTACAGAATCAAAAAGAAACCAAATGGTGAGTCACTGTACAAGGCCAGACTTGTAGCTCAGGGTTTCGCTCAACGTTATCCTGAGGACTACACAAATACTTACTCACCGACAGTCAGAACTGAGAGTGTAAAAATTGCTTTAGCAACTGCAACTATCCTTGGTTTAGAAGTTTTCCAGTTTGATGTTGACACGGCTTATCTACATGCAGACCTAGACGAAGAGATCTACGTGAGAAGTCCTCCAGGATTCCGACAGCAAGAAGGGGATACCTGGTTCCTAAACAAAAGTCTCTATGGTCTGAAACAATCTGGTTTAATGTGGTATTTATGTCTTACTGACAAACTAAATTCAATGGGCTTTATTAAGTCCGAAACTGATGAGTGCGTGTTCACAAAAAGATCTAACAATGCATATGAGATAGTTCTTGTTTATGTTGATGATATTGTTTATATTGGTCCAAATAAGCAAATGAGTGAAATTTTTGCCAAAGCTTTGCAGAGATACTTCACATTGAAATCATTAGGTCACATTAGCACTTATTTAGGTGTTCAGATTGAAAAAACACAGAAGGGGTTTAGTCTTTCACAAGAAGATAAAATTGAACAAGTTTTGCATCATTGCAACATGAAAGATGCTAATACAGCAAAGACACCCATGCAAACAGATTTTCACAACTTGACACAAGAAGAAAGTCCTGAGTTCGAGGATCAAACACTTTATCGTTCAGTCATTGGGTCACTATTGTACATTAGTAGTTGGACCAGACCCGACATTGCACTTAGTGTTAACCTCTTATCACGACACGTAGGTAAAGCAAAACAGTTTCACTGGACATGTATTAAGAAATTACTAAGATACCTAAAATACACTAAACACATGAAGTTATTGTTAGAACCAACACACACTGATTATGCAGAATTAAGTTGTTATGCAGATTCTGATTGGGCAAGTGATAAGAAATCACGTAAAAGTACTTCAGGTTATATGATGTTCTTAAATGGATGTCCTGTTTATTGGCAAGTACGTAAACAGAATTTTGTTTCTTGTTCATCTACTGAGGCTGAATATGCTTGTGTTTCAGATGCATGTAATTCCCTAACTTGGTTTGATGCTTTAGTCACAGATATCTGGACACACCCGATCCGACCGATCACCGTGATGGAAGACAATGAATCGGTGGTTTATATTTCTGAATCTCATTTTACAGGTTCTAGGTCCAGACACATTGACATTCGTTACCAAAACATAAAACATTTAGTGAAAAAAGGTTTTGTCAAAATGCAATATGTATCTACACATGATCAAATTGCTGATATGCTCAACAAACCACTTCCAGCAGCTCAACATGAGTATCTGCGTGAGAAGATGTGCCTTATTTGATGATGTACTGATATTCGCTCAACTGGCAAAGAAGGGGAATGTCACTGCGTTATTTTATTTACCAGCTGAGCTCATTATTTCTGGACTGTCAGACTCTCCGTAGCTTTGCCAACTTCTTATCAGTAAGCTACGTGTTTCCGTATCCACCCACATTCCTTCACTTGCTCTTCTCTCACTCCTTCCTTTGTTCTCTTGCCAGAAGTCCGGCTCAGATAGCCGGCAAGAATTATTTTCAAAAATGTAACAATTAACTTTTCTTAGTTAGTGAGGTGTTTTATTTTCTTTATAACAAATAAATGAGTTTTATTAGAAACCTTCCTTCGCGTTTCTTTTCAGATTATTGAAACAAGGATAAGCCACGATCCATCTCCTCCAAACCAGGGTAATTAGTCCCAGAGCCAAACATGGGATTAATAAATGCCCTGACACTCCTTCCAACCCCCTCCTCTTCCACTCTCCAACCCAATGTCCCATTGGCCATCATGCAGATCCATCTCTACGTCCTGGCACGTTCTTTTCACAGGAATGTGGCCCCCACCCTTGTCCCCCAGGAAACCCTATCTGTTGCATACAGAAAACTAGGTAAAAGTTCATCTCAGCAATAAATCAACGCTTCTGGTCTTTGCTTCATCTCGTTCATGTCAGAACTGGAAGAGAGCCTAATTTGGAACGCTGACACTATGTTTGTTATCAGTAAATTCACTACCACATATTAATTAAAATAAAATTTCAAGACGATCCCACAGAATTCCCATCTCCAGTTGTGGGAAATATGGGGGAAAAAAATACCTCACGGGATGCAGAAGATGGTTGTGTTGGTGAAGGAGGAGAAGGATTTTATATAAACCCAGAATATTAAGCTAAAATAATGCTTCCTTTGGAGTTAAAGTAATATCATGTTGGAATTAAAAAAAATTATAACCCGAGAACCCTTTAGAGTTCAGCATTTCTGGCAAGCCCGTTTTATAATCCCATCAATGGAAGTAATGGGACAAGTTTGTTTCCAAATTGCTTGCAAAACCTGCTTAGGTTTCCTCTCCCACAAAATTAGTAAATAAACTATTCAAAAAAGTAGAACTTAAAACAAAATGGAATATGGGTTGCTAATTGCTTGACTCTCCCTCCTTCCCACTTCATGAAAACATCAGCTAATATCACGAAACAGATACAGGAGCTGGGATCAAAGCTGTTTTACCTGAACACTTTGGCATCCGTTCAACATTAAATTTCTAAGACTAGCTTAATTTCTCTACGGATTTTTGTTTTCTTTGCTTTCAAGGAGATACGGTGCATAAATTATTCATTTTTTTTCCAATTCCTCCTTTCTTTCTATTTCAGACATGCCTACATCCCAAATATACACAATATGTGTGTATGTATAGATAGATACACACACAGTCACACATGTGTCTGTCTGTCTGTCCATCTGTTGTGACCCCGACTCCCGAGCCTGTCCTAACAGAGGAAGAGGACTCAGAAGGTGATGGGGAGGAACTGGTGGAAGAGCCTGGTGGCGCAGCAGAGTAATAGCCTGTTATTAACATTCAGCTGCCTGCAATTACTGCAAGTTCGAATCTCCCCAGGCTCAAGGTTGACTCAGCCTTCCATCCTTTCTAAGGTAGGTAAATTGAGGACCCAGTTTGTGGGGGCAATAAGCTGACTTTGTATAAATATACAAAAGGTTATTGCTTAATGCATTGTAAGCCGCCCTGAGTCTCCGGAGAAGGGCAGCATATAAATCAAATTAAAAAATAAATAAAAAATAAAATAATAATAATAATAATAATAAAAAACAACTGACAAGGCCTCCCTCTCCAGGACCCTCCTCTCTGGCAATGCCTCAGGTTCCATCCGAAGGCCAAGAGGAACAGCCTGGGATATGCCAGGAGGAAAGCATATCGGAACAACAATAGATAGGGAGCGAGGATGATGAATCCTGACTTGATCCCAGGCAGCGTCAGAAGGAGAAGCGTGTGCAGCAACGAAAGAGGCGTGGGAGGGCCAGAGATTGAGCTGAGTCACTGAGCCACACCCCACAAGGAATAAAAGTGGGTGTGATTGCTCTTCAGGCTTTGTGACGGTCAAAGTTAAAAACCTGAGAGTCACATCGCGTTACCTGAAATCTGGCTTGTACATATTTGGATTGGACCTTGGCTAATTCTTGCTTTGTGGATTACTTTTTTGCTACTGGACCGGACTGAGGATAAACTCTCTCTTGCTGACTGTGAGTGAAAACTGACTTGGGAGGCATTTCGCAGTTTACTGTCAAAACTCTTATATGCAAGGGATTCTAGTCTGATTGCATAATAAAACCTTGGCAGGCGTGCCTGGTTGTGGTTTTTCCTGTGTAGGGAGGGCGTGACAGAACACCATCCATCCATCCATCCATCCATCTCTCTCTCTCCCTCCCTCCCTCCCTCCCTCCCTCCCCCCTCTCTATATATAATTTATCAATCCATCCATCCATCCATCTATTATCTATCTAGCTAGCTAGCTAGCTAGCTAGCTAGCTATTATGTGTTTTTCTATCTATCTATTGGTCTATCTATCTATCTATCTATCTATCTATCTATCTATTATGTGTTTTTCTATCTATCTATTGGTCCATCCATCTATCTATCTATCTATCTATCTATCTATCTATCTATCTATCTTCTACTCACACACACATATATGTATTTTATATAAATATACATAAACATTTGTTTTCTGATCACACACATTGCTCCTAGAAACACGAAGCCGAAAACACCAGCCTGAAGATGACGAATGAGACTTCGTCGAAACGTTGCCAAGACACCTCCAATTTTACGCGGGAGAAAACCCGAATAACCAAAGACCTACATACATAAACATAGATATACATGTATGTTTGTGTATAATATATATGTTATATGGTGATATTTGAAAGGGGAGGGATGGGATGAGGAGGGAAGGGAAGGGAAGGGAAGGGAAGGAAGAAAGGAAGGAAGGGATCAAGAGAGAGAGAAAGAAAGAAAGAAAGAAAGAAAGAAAGAAAGAAAGAAAGAAAGAAAGAAAGAAAGAAAGAAAAAGAGAATCACCAATACAATATTGGAAAAACCAAGTTAAAGTTCAGGCCCTGCTATCTTTTGGTTTCTCTGATCCCCATTCCTTCTAACTAAATTTCCCTTCTACCACTCAAAGCTTTGATTCCCGGGCCTTCTATTTTTTTCTCAGAACAACACAACCATTCCTGGATACCCCGCGGGATTCTTTTATTAGCTTCTTTTGAACTTCTGAATGATTACCTTGGGATTTTGGCTGCTTATAGACTGACACGTTCCTGGCAAGTTTTTTGACATACATTTTGATGCCAGGGTTGCTATGACAATAGAGCAATGCCATGGTGGTTTAATTGGATTTTTTTTCATTAAGACTATCATTGTTTCTTGTTGCTCAGAAGGCTTAATGTGTTTTAATAACTGGTTCAGAAGTTTTTTGTTCCATTGTTTGCAGCTTTTTGTCTCTCTGTGTGTATATGTGTTATTGTTGTTGTTGTTATTTTGCTCTAAGATGGAAGAATCTGTTTTTGCATTTGTTTTTTTAATCACTGCCTCTCCCTTCAGTTTTGTCTATTTATTACAAAGAATGGATAAATACTTCGCTATTTTTGTTTTTATTTAGATCTAAATAACTGTTATAATTTTAAATTGTTTTAATAGGGTTGCTGATTTTAATTTTTATTTCATTGTGATTTGTATTGGAAATTGTCATTTTATAAGCCGCCTTGAGTCCCTAGGGAGAAAGGCAGCATATAAATCGCAATAATAAATAAATAAATAAATAAATAAATAAATAAATAAATAAATAAATAAATAAATAAAGGATTTTGCAGAATTCCGCACCAGATGAAAATAAGGAGCGAGGAGAAAAAGTGCATAAACCAGATGCAATGCAGGAGGAAAAGATAAAGGTATTGTGATTGTTGTGTTGTACACATCTGCACACGCGAAACAAGTTTGATGTGGCCATCAATGAAGCAGTATGCTCAGTAACAGCAGGTACTCAATCCTATTGAGAAAATATATCTTCTTGTTGGTGTTGGAAGAAATCTCCTTCTGGGTTCAGTTCCAAGTGGGGAAAAAGACACTGGATTCATGGAAGTTGCTTGGAAAGAAGGTTTATTGATGAACAGGATCACATGGCTTGGAGATCCCTTCCCTTCCCTTCCCTTCCCTTCCCTTCCCTTCCCTTCCCTTCCATTCCATTCCATTCCATTCCATTCCATTATACTCTATTCCATTCTACTCCACTCCACTCCATTCTCTATTCTATTCTATTCTATTCTATTCTATTCTATTCTATTCTATTCTATTCTAGTCTAGTCTAGTCTAGTCTAGTCTAGTCTAGTCTAGTCTAGTCTAGTCTAGTCTAGTCTAAAATTATTCTATTCCATTATTTCTTTGGTATTAGTGTATCTCTTGTAACTCTTTTTCCTGCAGTAAGTTGTCCTATGACGAGATGGCCATGGCAAGTTGGCTATGGCGAGTTAGCTGTGATGAGTTGGCCACAGCAGATGCCGGGAGAACTAAATAAGAGAATGAATGGACACACGACTCAGATCTAAGAACAGTTTTATGGCAAGAACAAAACATTCTTGAAGGTACGTTAAAAACCACATCAAATTAAATGATGGAGGTTTTTCTGACCGAGGCGCCCTTAAAAAGCAGGGAGCAGGAACTGGTCCTGGCAAAACCTCTTTTATTTACAGGACTGTGAATGACATTCATTCACAGTCAGCAAGGTTTTGTCCCAACAGTTTTTCAAAGGAATATTTTTCAACACACCTTATCTCGTTTGGTAAGCTGCCACGTAACTTGTTTCCAAATGCAAAGTAAGGCAAAACTTGGCACAGAGTCTCTTAGAGTCACGAACAGACTTTCCACTCTTGAAACTACAGAATGAATGAATCGCTTTCTGCAAAGGAGCCTGGAAAGCTCTGCAGACTAAGCATTGTAATTTAACACCAGCTATCTGCAATTACTGTAAGTTCGAATCTCACCAGGCTCAAGGTTCGCACAGACTGGGCCTCCTCAGGGTGCCGTCCGCCAGACAATGTCGGCTGGCGACCCCCAGGGGGAGAGCCTTCTCTGTGACAGCGCCCACCCTCTGGAACAACCTTCCCCCAGAGTTACGTACAATAACAGACCTCCGGATTTTTCGTCGGCCCCTGAAAACCTATTTATTTCAACTAGCTGGGCTGGCTTGAGTTAAATTTTAAATTGATTTTAAATTGGGTTGTTTTAATTTACAGCCAAATATTTAATTATTTTAATACTGTTTTTAAATTTTGTATGCTCTGTTTTTACCTTGGCTGTGCACCGCCCTGAGTCCTATTTGGAGAAGGGCGGTATAGAAATTTAATTAATAAAATAAATAATAAATAAAGGTTGACTCAGCCTTCCATCCTTTCTAAGGTAGGTAAAATGAATAGCCAGTTTGTGGGGGCAATAAGCTGACTTTGTATAAATATACAAAAGGATGAAGGCTATTGCTTAATGCATTGTAAGCCGCCCTGAGTCTCTGGAGAAGGGCGGCCTATAAATCAAATTTTAAAAAAAAGCCCCCTCCCTGTTCGCTCCTCTTTTGTTTCATATGGGAGGGCCCATCATCTCCAAGGTGCTGCTTTACTCCCAAGTCGACCCTGCTTTCTGAGTTGTCCTTGTCTTCTGGCAGCTCTGCACATGCACACACTGGGAACAGGCTTCAACTGTTCCTCTGCCTCACTGCTGTCTAGCTCCCACTCTGCCTCCAATGCAGAGCCCTTGTCTGAGCTTTCCCAGCCCCTAGGACTGGCCCATGTTCCTCCCCAACCTCCTCACTGTCTGACCCTGCTGCCAGTTCCACTGGCCACCGGCGGGCCACAACATCAAGCAAGGAATAACATTACAGGAGGATATGCTTCTAGAGTATCTAACCTCCTTTATACTACCTGGTGGACCCTGAATAGGTTGAGAGTTGGAGTGCCTAAACGTAAAACCAATATGCTCAAGTGGAGCTGTTAGCAGATAACAACACTCTATGTGAATGTGGGGAAAATGCAGAGCTTGGGTTATTTTCAAGAAAGTGGCTTCATTCTGGCAAAGGAGGAGGAGGAAGAGGAGAAGGAGGAGAAGAAGGAGAAGGAGAGGAAGGAAGAGATTGGATAACTTATTTCAAACCATTTGTATGCAAAGGTATAGGGTCTTCTGCTTGATCACGGGCCTGGACTAGAAGACCTCCAAGGTACCTTCCAGCTCTATTCTTCTTCTTCTTCTTCTTCTTCTTCTTCTTCTTCTTCTTCTTCTTCTTCTTCTTCTTCTTCTTCTTCTTCTTCTTCTTCTTCTTCTTCTTCTTCTCCTTCTCCTTCTCCTTCTCCTTCTCCTTCTCCTTCTCCTCCTTCTCCTTCTCCTTCTCCTTCTCCTTCTCCTTCTCCTTCTCCTTCTCCTTCTCCTTCTTCTTCTCTTCTTCTTCTTCTTCTTCTTCTTCTTCTTCTTCTTCTTCTTCTCCTTCTCCTTCTCCTTCTCCTTCTCCTCCTTCTCCTCCTCCTCCTCCTCCTCCTTCTCCTTCCCTTTCTTCCTCCACCTCCTCCTCTTCCTTTTCTTCATCCTCCTCTTCTTCCTCCTCCTCCTCTTCCTCCTCCTCTTCCTCCTCCTCTTCCTATTTCCCTTTCTTCTTCTCCTCCTCCCTCTCCCCTTTCTTCCTCCTCTTCCTCTCCTTCTCCTTCTCCTCCTCCTCCTCCTTCTCCTCCTCCTTCTCCTTCTCCTTCTTCCTCCCCTCCTCCTCCTCCTCCTCCTCCTCCTCCTCCTCCTCCTCCTCCTCCTCTCTCACTGATTACATTACCTAATTTGGTAATAAAGCATCTGCAAGAAAATCACCACTGAGCACCAAGGTCCCCATACACATTTTTTCTCCAGATTAATATCCCATTAATAAGCAGTTCCCATTTTTTAATACAATGCTTCTCTATCGCTGGGATAATCTATTACCCCTATACTGAGCATGTCACACAATCCGGTCTCCTCTTAAAAGGAGAGATTAATGTGGAACAATTTTAATAGCCGAAGACACATTTTTATCAACAAAGCCGCGCGTTAACCACATGCTAATGTTTGAACCGAAAGGAGTCCAGGATTATGCAAACTATGAAAATAAAATTGCCGGTTGAGTCTAATAGTAGGTGACAATTTTTATTCTTTCAAATGGGGATGTAATTTTTTCCCCCCTTTTTTGGCAGCTGGATCCAGACATGTGTTTCCTCCTGACCCCCTTCTCAATTGTTCCATTACGCTGATGGCATTGATTGACCAATAAATCCATTAAAAACCAAATAATTATGAACTGATTAAACCCAGAATCAAAGGCAGTGTTTGATACCAGAGTGCTGTACTACAGGGCAGTCTTCTCTTCTGTAATCCCTATTAGCATAACACCTTCTTGCTCTACACGGTAAAAAAAAAAAAAATGACTTTTTCTCTCTCTCTCCTGTCTGTCTGGTAAAATACATTAATAGCTCTCACTGATGGAACCCAGACATGAAAGCAAACAGCAGCCAAACCTCCCACAATTGCAAATTGCAATGTAAACCCTTAAATGGGGCAACTGTGTGCATAGCAAATGCATTAAACAGTGATAAATCACAAAGCCTAAAGGGATTAGTCACCTTTTGCAGACAAAAATTCCTCCTGGGCCTCTGAAGACATTTGCTGGGATCCAAGCCAAAAGGAAAGGGCGGGGGGAAAGGATATTTAGACACTAGGAAGAGTGCAGAGAAGAGCGACAAAGATGATTAGAGGTCTGGAGGCGAAAACATATGAAGAACGGTTGCAGGAATTGGGTATGTCTAGTGTAGTGAAAGAAAGTTGGACCATAAAAGAATTGAGGCCTTTGAACTCTGGTGCTGGAGAAGACTCCTGCGAGTCCCTTGGACTGCAAAGCGATCCAACTGGTCAGTGCTAGAGGAGATCAACCCTGACCGCTCTTTAGAAGGCCAGGTCCTGAAGATGGAACTCAAATACTTTGGCCACCTAATGAGAAGGAAGGACTCACTGGAGAAGAGCCCAATGCTGGGAGAGATTGAGGGCAAAAGAAGAAGGGGATGGCAGAGAATGAGGTGGCTGGATGGAGTGACTGAAGCAGTTGGCCTGAGCTTAAATGGTCTCCAGTACTGCAGGCTAACTCACTGTTTACTCCAGGAATTTGATCCTGACCAGCTCAAGGTTGACTCAGCCTTCCATCCTTTTGAGGTCAGTAAAACGAGGACCCAGATTGTTGAGCGTAATAGGCTGACTCTGTAAACTGCTTAGAGAAGACTGTAAAGCACTGTGAAGCGGTATATTTATTTATTTATTTATTTATTTATTTATTTATTTATTTATTTATTTATTATTTTTATATGCCGCCCTTCTCCGGAGACTCAGGGCGGCTTACAATGCGTTAAGCATATAAGTCTAAGTGCTCTTGCTATTCCTTCCTTTCTTCCTTCCTTCCTTCCTTCCTTCCTTCCTTCCTTCCTTCCTTCCTTCCTTCCTTCCTCCCTCCCTCCCTCCTTCCTTCTTTCCTTCTTTCCTTCCTTCCTTCCTTCCTTCCTTCCTTCCTTCCTTCCTTCCTTCCTTCCTTCCTTCCTTCCTTCCTTCCTTCCTTGGTAGTTGGGTAGACCTTGTCATAGAAGAAACCACCAAAACACCACATATACAGAACAATAAGTTGGCAAGATGTACAAGTCTGGAAATCTTTAATTCCAAGATTAGCAACCTGTTTCAGTCTCAACGAAGCTTCAAAGACCATTCCAAATTGTATATCCCAGTGCTAATTACATGTGAAACATATTTTGGCCTGGAATAATGGGGTAGACAGGAAGGTGTAAAAACACATGCTTGACTTCTCCAATTAGAAGGGAATGGAAAATATTCATGAGAGAAGAGACGGTGCAGCATTTTGAAAGTGCATTTATTTATTAAGAAATGGCAGAGATGGAGTCATTAAAAAAAGAAAAAGAAAAATGTTGAGCATGGGATCTGTTTGCCTACATTAGAAATGACAAATGGATGCAACTTGCTGATAGCTGGAATAAAGATTTCTTAGTGTGAAAGCCCGCTCCTTGGTTAAAAATATGAGATGAAGGATGACATTTTTGCTCCTTTAAGCAAGAACATTCAAATTAGCTCTGATTTCAAACCTTGCTGCCTGTACTTGGTTCCACATGGAGTCATTAGCGCTCAACTCAACTAATATTAAGTAGATTAGTTGAGTAGAACCTTCTTTGGCCCATAAATCAGAAAGCTTCTTCAAATTCCTCCTGATGGTCACATATTATCAAAACAGGGCATGCTATACACCTAGCTTGGGCCAGTTCTCACAAAAGCAACCCAACCCAACCCAACTCAACCCAAACTAACTCTACCCGACCCAACCCAACCCAACTCAACCCAAGATAACCCAACGCAACGCAACCCAACCTAACCTAACTCAAGCAAAATAAAACCAAGCTAACCCAAGTCAACCCAAGCTAATCAAAGCCAAGTCAAGCAAAACCAAACAACTTCATCATCAGAGGTAAGACATATCAGAAAGAAATTCCTTGTTTTTTAGAGGAAGGATAAAGGAGCATTAGGACTTAGATATGACAATGAATGAAAGAATGATGATGCAGTTAATTATATTTATTACATGCTCAAAAGAAGAAGATTCTCAATCTAGCCAGCCTCTCCTAATCTCAAAAAAAGGCTAAATGGGGTACGGTCTAGTTGAAATTGAGTTGGAAGACCACCTAGAAAATCCAAGGACTGTAGGATAGAAAGGGAAGTAAAAAAGAAATTGATGGGAGCCAGTTGGGTGAAGGAGTTAAAGGACTGGCCTAGAAACCAGGTAACTGTGAGTTCTAGTCCCACCTTAGGCATGAAAGCCAGGTGGGTGTCCTTGGGCTAACTACCAGGAGACTCTGAATTCTAATTCTGCCTTAGGCATGAATGACAGCTGGGTGACTTTGGACCCAATCACCGGACCAGGGTGAAATGTTCTCGGTTTGGACCAGATCGCCTGATCTATTAGCGAGCGGGCGGGTGGTTTGGAGAACCAGTAGAGATCCTGGAGTGAGGCTCCGCCCACCCACCCAGTTGTCAGTTAAAAAGTTAAAAAGTCTTTAAAAAGTAAAAAAAAAAAATTTCTGACATCACTCAGCTGATAGTCAGAACTTTTTTTTCTTTCTTTTTTTACTTTTTTACTTTTTTTTGCATTTTTTACTCCCGGCTCAGACGAAGAGGTAATAAAAAAAATGCTTTTACCTACCACCAGATGACCTTATAATTACCAAAATATTAGAATGTGCAGAGATAAGTAAATTAACATACGAGATAAGTGATGGTGAAAATTCAGATTACGATATGATATGGGGAAGATGGTACGAATGGATAAATGATAGAATCAAGGAAGGAGTTAAAGGTGCGGAAATTAATTAGAAATGTATAGTATAAATGACACCAGATATTTTTTTCATGTATATATGTACAAACACTGCGAATCTGATGTCAAACAAAATTGCTATTATATTTTATTTGTCTTAAAAAAAAAAACCCAATAAAGTATATATATATATATATATATATATATAAATGCTTTTAAAAAAGTAAAAACAAGACTCTGATGATCACAGCTGTGCCACGTGATCATTGGAGCCTTTTTTTTTTAAAGCATTTTTTTACTACCTCTTCACCTGAGCCTGTAGTAAAAAAACGCTTTTAAAAGGTTAAAAAAAGGCTCCAAGGATCACAGCTGTGGCGCACGATCATCGAAACAGAGGTGCAATCTAAAAATTTTCGCTACCGGTTCTGTGGGTGTGGCTTAATTAGTGGGCATGGCTTGGTGGTCAGGTGACTGGGTGGGCATGGCTTGGTGGTCAGATGGGCGTGGCCAAGTCGACGTCACTTCTTTGCCCTTTTTTAACTTACAAAACACAACAGAACACAACTGGCTCATCCACAATGTAAAAGCAGCTGTGCTAGACCCAAAATGGCCCCCGCAACAATCAGGAACCTCACACAGCCACAAAAAGTGCAAAAAACCAACTTTCACACTTTACACACACAGAATTCCACATACAGCTTTGTGAGATTTTGTGTGTTTGTGTAGTTACAGTGAAACACTACAGAAACACACAAAATCTCAGAACGCTGCACAAATATTTTTTTATTTTATTTTTATTTTTATATAAAAGCAGCTAAATTTAAAACTTCCTAAACTTTAAATGGCTAGGTCTAAAAAAAGAATGACTAAAAAAAACCCCAATTAACTATTTTTTTTAAAGCTCCGAAAGGGGAAAAAAACTTACAGGCAGACAGACAGCAGATAAAGCTGCTCACCGATGAGCTTGATTGCAGGCAGGGAGATTCAGTTGCTTGCTGATGCAATGGATTGCAGGGATTACAGCAAGCGAAGCAAGGCAGGCGTGTGAAGGAAAGCAAGCTGGAGGCTGGGGGGAGGGAAAGGGATTTTTGCTACCAGTTCTCCGAACTGCCCGCCGCCATCGCTACCTACTTGCCCGAGCCGGTCCGAACCGGGAGGATTTCACCCCTGCATCGGAACCATTTTTTTTACAGGGGTGGGGTGGGGTGGGGGTCTGTTTTTGCTCCCAGCAGGCTTCCCTGAAGGAAGGAAAGAAAAAGGAGAGGAAGGAAGGACTACAAACCTGGCACTAGACAGAGCTTCAGAGGATAATCCAGGGCTGGAAGAGACCTGGAGGTCATCTAGTCCAACCCTTTTCCAGCAGGACATTCTTAGTGAGTTTCTGTCTTTTGATCCCCCAGTCACATGGTTATATAGTCACGCGGTTATATAGTCACGCCGACCCAGTCTCATGACCCCCCACACCAAGCCACGCCCACCAACCCACGCCCACAGAACCGGTAGGAAAGAAATTTAGATTTCACCACTGACCAGGACCCAATCGCCAGAAGTTCTAGTCCCAAATTAGGAATGAAAGCCAGCTGGAGGATTTGGAGCCAATTATTCTCTCCGCCCAACTCTCCTCACATGGTTGTGGGGGTGGGGTAGAGAAGAGGAAGCATTATTAGATATGTTCACTACCTTGAGTTACGTATAAAGTAACAAAACTATAAAAAAATATAAAGCAGCCAAAAAAACCCAACACAATCGTAAATTGCATCAACAGAGGGATACAATCAAGATCAAGGGAAGTAGTAATACCACTCTACAAAGCCTTAGTAAGACCACACTTGGAATATTGCATCCAGTTTTGGTCACCACACTATTAAAAAAGTCATTGAGATTCTAGAAAAAGTGAAGAGAAGAGGAACCAGGATGATTAGGGGACTGGAGACTGAAACATATGAAGAACAGTTACAGGAACTGGGCATGGCTAGTCTAGTGAAGAGAAGGACCAGGGGAGACAGGATAGCAGTCCAATATTTGAGGGGCTGCCACAGAGAGGAAGGAGGTCAAGCTATTTTCTGAAGGCCAGACAAGGAATAATGGATGGAAACTGAACAAGGAGAGATTCAACCTAGAAATAAGGATAAATTTTCTGACAGGGAGAACAATCAACCCATGGAAGAGAAGTTGCCTTCAGAAGTTGTGGGAGCTTCATCACTGGAGGCTTTCAAGAAGAGACTGGACTGCCATCTGTCAGAAATGGTGTAGGGTCTCCTGCTTGGGTGGGGAGATTGGAGTAGATGACCTACAAGAGCCTGTCCAACTCTGTTAATGTATCTAACAAAGGTGGGATAAAAATCTAATAAACAGACTTTAAAAAATGGTAATGGATACGTTCCTTTGATTTTATATTCTGCTCACATAAGACTCTTATTTGGCCACCAAGAGAACCGTGTAGAATCCTTGATATATGAAAATGTGGAAGGCAGGAAAAAAACCCTCTGCAAATATGTATGAATCCTTTTAAAATTCCGAACACTTTTTTTTTTCCTTTCTAGAAAGTTATATATTTCTCTCTCGCCCTTGCTTCTAATTCAAGTCATTTAAACAACCCTCATAAAATGAAGGCTGTTCCATTATTCTTTTTATAACTAGAAAGGCAGACAATGTGCCAGCGAAAGCTGGTATTAAATATATATATAAAAAACCTAGATCCTTAACACCACTGCAATCTTTTGATTTTTCATACGGAAGGATTGTTGAGTTTCTTGTCGTACAAGAATTTAATCCTTTTTTTTTTTTCTCCTTCTTCTAAGAAAGGACCAGGTTTAGCATCTGAACAGAGCCTCTGAGAATGCACAGCAAAATTACACAGCCAGGACAAAAGCAAGATTAGATTTAACTTAATTTAAATGTGTGTGTAAATTAAATGAAATATGGTGAACGTAATTGCTTTCCATGTATTTAATCATTCTTCCTTCCCTGATTTGCACAGCAGGTGAATGCTCTGAACTAACCTTTGTTGAGCCTGGAAAAAAAATGCTAAACGGGCTCAGAGCTGGTTAGAATGTGGATGGGAACCACCACAAAATTTCAAGACTATAAACTCTGGGAATTAAAAAAAAAAAATCCTAGAAGAAAGCAAACATTTTTTTTAAAGTTATTTATTTAGCAACGTATATACCTGTTTATCTCACCAACACACGTCACTCTGAGTAGCTTATGATACAATAACTATTAAAAACTCCATAAAAATCTAAAAAAGAATCAAAAATAAATAAAATGAATAGGTAAATTAAACAGATAAAACCCATGTCAGCGGGAAAACGAGCATTGCTTAATTTTATGAGTTGCTATCATATTGTGACTTTTTTCCCCTTCCCTAAACTGAGGGTGGGCATGGCCAGTGCATGATGCATCCGGGTCGTAGGCCATGAGTTTGACACCCCTAGAATAGAGTTTCCTGTCTGAGCAGGGGGTTGGATTAGAAGACCTCCAAAGTCCCTTCCAAATGTGCTATTCTTTCATTTGTTCCTGCATTCATTCTATCATGTCTCCCTTCGCCCTTTCTTAAGCAGTCCAACAATCCCATTGCATTCAACGGTGTTTTATTAGCATCTTAGTTTTATTACTGCAGCTCCCTCTACATGGGGCTGCCCTTGAGGTGCACCCGGAGGCTCCAGCTGGTCCAGAATGCGGCCGTGCGGGTGGTTACGGGAGCTCCCCGTTACTCCCGTGTAACACCTCTCCTACGTGAGCTGCACTGGCTACCAGTGGTCCTCCGGATCCACTTCAAGGTGCTGGAACTTACCTTTAAAACCCTATTTATTTATTTATTTATTTATTTATTATTTATTAATCAAATTTCTATACCGCCCTACTCCCGAAGGACTCAGGGCGGTGAACAGCCAAGATAAAATACAGATAATACAAATATTTAAAAAATCCCTTAAAATTATTAAATATTTCGGCCGAAACACAGATTAAAACACCCAATTTATAAAATCACAAATTAAAAAATTTAAAAAGTTTAAAAGAGAGGTTAGGCCAGGCCGGCCTGCTGGAAAAGAAATGTTTTGATGGCACGGCGGGAAGCGCGCAGGTCCGTGATCCTCCGTATCTCCAGGGGAAGCTCGTTCCAGATGGCGGGTGCCCCCACAGAGAAGGCTCTCCCCCTGGGGGCTGCCAGTCGACATTGTTTGGCCGACGGCACCCTGAGGAGCACCTCTCTATGGGAGTGTACTGGTCGGTGAGAGGCTATTGGTAGCAGAAGGCGGTCTCGTAAATACCCCGGTCCGATGCCATGGAGCGCTCTAAAGGTGGTAACCAAAACCTTGAAGCGCACCCGGAAGACCACCGGGAGCCAGTGCAGCTCGCGCAGGAGGGGGGTCACATGGGAGCGCCACGTCCCTACATGGCTTAGGTCCGGGGTATTTGCAGGACCATCTCCTACTCGCCTCCCACCGTCCTGTCCGCTCACACAGGGCTGCCATCCTCAGGGTACCGTCGACCAGACAATGTCGGCTGGTGACGTCCAGGGGTAGAGTGTTCTCTGTGGGCGCTCCTGCCCTCTGGAATGAGTTACCCACCGAGCTTCGGACGGCGCCTGACCTCCGCTCCTTCCGTCGAGACCTAAAGACTTGGCTGTTTCAACAACTGGGCTGAGTCTGATTCTTGGGTTTTATTATTTATTGTCGCTGTTTTAAATTGGTTTTAATTACGTTTTCTTTTATTATTGTATGTTTTTAAACTGTGTTCGCCGCCCTGAGTCCTTAGGGAGGAGGGCGGCCTATAAATTTGTGAAAATAAATAAATAAATAAATAAATTACTAATTATTAGAAAGTTAGACTAAGTTACTGTCTCTTCTTTAATAAAAAAATGATAGGTTTGCTTGGCGTGGTAGATTAAGTCAATTCCCATCACTACCAAGTGAGTTGTTTAGGATGCTTTTTTTTCATGGAAGGAACAAAAATATGACCTTGACCCCCCCCAAAGTCTTTGTTGGATGCTCTACTCTATCTTACTCAGTGGGAAGATTATCTCTGGCCATTTGAAAGGTCCCCAAAGTGGTCATTAGTGGTGACTGAGCTGCTAAAGTTCTGGGGGGGCTTGGAATAAACCATGGGAGGTTTACATCCTCATCAATCAATATGAAAGTCAATAGATTTTGTTCCTCTTAGATTTTGAATTCCATTTGGTTGCTGGGAGATGCTAATGATCGTAAATAAATGCAATTATGTTGGTGGCACACTGTTAGTGAGGCTTGAACCTCAAATGTCAAGCTGACCTCTTCAGATTCATTAGCCTAGCACGTAGATCCTCAACATTTTAAAAAAGATGCAATTTGCCGTGTCGAGCTGGGCTGCGACATATTTGGTCGTCAAACTTTTATTATTTATAACGCTTGCTTACTGAAGTTAAAAATAAAATCAAAATAAAATAAAAGAGGCCGCTAAAGGCTAAACGTAAAGTCTCTTTTTTCAAATGAAGATCAGATCGTAGCAATTTCCTGGGGACCACAGATGGTCTTCTGAGAACATCCCGGTTTATTTGATGCAGTGGTGGGATTCAAATTTTTTTTACTACCAGTTCTGTGGGCGTGGCTTGGCTTGGTGGGCGTGTGTTGGTGGGTGTGGAAGGGAAAGGATATTATTAAATCCCCATTCCCTCCCCACTCCTGGGGGAAGGATATTGCAAAATCTCCATTCCCACCCCACTCCAGAGGAAGGATACTGCAAAATCCCCATTCCCTCCCCACTCTGGGGCCAGCCAGAGGTGGTATTTGCTGGTTCTCTGAACTACTTAAAATTTTCGCTACCGGTTCTCCAGAACCTGTCAGAACCTGCTAGATTTCACCCCTGGTACAGACTCTCCTCTTCATGCAGGAGGTTGGACTACAGGACCTCAAAGGTCCCTTTCAACTCTTCTCTTCTCTTCTCTTCTCTTCTCTTCTCTTCTCTTCTCTTCTCTTCTCTTCTCTTCTCTTCTCTTCTCTTCTCTTCTCTCCTCTCCTCTCCTCTCCTCTCCTCTCCTCTCCTCTCCTCTCCTCCATTCCATTCCATTCCATTCCATATTTTCTGTTCCATTCTGTTCCGTTCTTATTCTAGTCTCTCCTCTCCTCTCCTCTCCTCTCCTCTCCTCTCCTCTCCTCTCCTCTCCTCCATTCCATTCCATTCCATTCCATTCCATTCCATTCCATTCCATTCCATATTTTTGTTCCATTCTGTTCCGTTCCTATTCTAGCCTCTCCTCTCCTCTCCCCTCCCCTCCCCTCCCCTCCCTCTCCTCTCCTCCATTCCATTCCATTCCATTCCATTCCACTCCATATTTTCTGTTACATTCTGTTCCGTTCCTATTCTAGCCTCTCCTCTCCTCTCCTCTCCTCTCCTCTCCCATCCCATCCCATCCCATCCCATATTTTCTGTTCCATTCTGTTCCTATCCTATCCTAGCCTAGCCTAAATTCAAGCTTAAGCTTGTGTGGCTTATGTCCTCAACCACCACTTGGAGAACTTAAGGTAGTCTTCAAGACCTGGCACATGTTATTCACAGATCCTTTGAGCCAAGCAAACTTGGCAAGTCTTCTGAAGAAATCTGGATACATTCTGGAAAAAAAAAGTTTAGATCATCATGTAGTCAGGCTCTCCATTCTCCAAATACATCTACGCTTGTGAAATGGTAGGATGCATTTATTACAAGGAATCTTTTCATTTTGGTAATTAGGACCCACTTCCATCTTTTTTTCAACTTACCACTGTGCGCTGCAGTAGGGTCGGCCAATGATTCATGCTTTTTTTGTCATTTCCCCTTAGGATGATTATAATTCACAACTTCGGATTTGGGTTTTATGAGGCAATACACTCCTGGCAATTTATTGTGGGTGATGTGACTATTATCCTACTGGGGAGCACCCATTTGTTCAAATGCCACATATTTTTTTTAGGAGAAAAAAGAAAATATATTTATTAGACATCCATGGTTCATGTTTCAGCTCCATAATTTCCATAATTACTTTTGAGGTTCTGTAAAGCAAATAATATTACATGCTGGAGAAGAGGAGGGGGAGGAGGGGAGGGGGAGGGGGAGGGGGAGGGGAGGAGGAGGAGAAGGAGGAGGAGGAGGAGAGGAGGAGGAGGAGAAGGAGGGGGAGGAGGAGGAGGAGGAGGAGGAGGGAGAGGAGGAGGAGGAGGAGGAGGAGGAGGAGAAGAGGAGGAAGAGGAAGAGGAAGAGGAAGAGGAAGAGGAAGAGGAAGAAGAAGAAGAAGAAGAAGAAGAAGAAGAAGAAGAAGAAGAAGAAGAAGAAGAAGAAGAAGAAGAAGAAGAAGAAACAATTCTCTATCACATCACTTTTAAATCCAGGAAACCATATGGAAGAGTCTACGTAAATTTCAGAATACTTTCTACCAACTTCAAGGCAAATCTTCTGGATTTGCATAATTTAGACGGATCGCTGTGTTCAGCTTTTTTTGGCACAGCATTCCGATCACCTGGGAGAGGAAGAACCATCTATTGTTCCGGCAGGCTACATCTGGACTTGTCTATGGGAATCACGAGTACCATCCATCCTTCCCCCATTCTTCTTTCCAAAGAGCCCCCTTGTAATGTACAGTACAAAAAGAAAATGACTAAGAGAAAAGATGTTGTTTTCAACAGATGCTGGAGATGAAAAATAGCCAGGGTGATAGCAATTTATTATTTATTTATGGGGCCACCATCTGTTGTCTGTGGAGGCTTAATGCATGCAGAGAGAGTCAACCTTCACCACAAAACGTGGTTTCTTCTCTTTTTTCTCCTTCTCATCCATGTCACTCCCTCCTTTCCTTCCTTCCTTCCTTCCTTCCTTCCTTCCTTCCTTCCTTCCTTCCTTCCTTCCTTCCTTCCTGAGCCATGTAGTGCAGAGGATAGAATGCAGTGTTGCAGGCTAACTCAGTCCACAGTCTGGAGTTCAATCCTGATGAGGGTTCAAGGTTGATATGGTATAGACCAGGGGGGTCTGCAAACCTTAAACACTCAAAGAGCCATTTGGACCCATTTCCCACAGAAAAGAAAACACCGGGAGCCACAAAACCCTTCCCGTGCCAGACTATTTCTTGAGCGGCCACAAAACTAGGATATGTAGTTGAATTAAATGTTCTGTTTTCTTCTGAAACTCTTTTTTTTCCTTGGATTTATCCATGGTTGGCCTACTGGGGGTTGAAAAGCTCAATAAATCATGTGCTGGCGGGTGTCACACATTGGTGGCTGTGACGCATATTTTGAGTGACAGGAAGCCGCAGCAGAGGGGTGAAAGAGCCACATGCGGCTCCAGAGCCACAGGTTGCTGACCCCTGGTATAGGGTTTCCTACTTGACCAAGGGGTTGGACTAGAAGACCTCCAAGGTCCCTTCTAATTTGGTTATTCTGTTATATATCCCTTAAGAAGAGCAACAGGATTGTTCTTGTTGTTCTGTTAATCTGTTATGTTGTTAATCTGTTATTCTGTTGTTCTGTTATTCTGTTGTTCTGTTATTCTATTGTTCTGTTATTCTATTAGTCTGTTGTTATTCTGTTATTCTGTTGTTATTCTGTCATTCTGCGATGAGTGTACCATTGGAGGACCAGGTTGGGGACAAATCATTGGAGAAAATCTATGTGGTTGCTAAGAGTTGACGACAACATGATAATACTCAGCAATCAATCAGAGTAAATATACATACATGTCAAGTATTTGCAAGCCATTGGCACATGTGTCATATAGACACCAGTGGAGGCAGAGAGTGTCTCCACCCCTATGTGGAAAGGAGGGGCTTACCTTGAGTATAAAACCCCCTCCAACCTTTTCCACCATGCTCTCTCTATCTCTCTCTTTTCATGTTTCTTCCTCATGAGACTTGATCTCTGTTGTACATAGTTAATATGATTTATCATATGAATAAATACGTTTAAGATGTACGTTTAAGATCATTTGACGGCCGTGGTCAGGGGGGCTTTTTATCAGGTTCGCCTGATATGCCAGTTGCGCCCCTTTCTAGATCGGGACTCCCTACGCACAGTCACTCAGGCACTTGTCACTTCCCGCCTGGACTACTGCAATGCTCTCTACATGGGGCTCCCCCTGGGGTGCACCCGGAGGCTCCAACTGGTCTAGAACGTGGCCGCGCGGGGGATTATGGGGGCGATGAGGCGCTCCCATGTGACACCTCTCCTGCGTGAGCTGCACTGGCTCCCGGTGGTCTTCCGGGTGCACTTCAAGGTGTTGGTGACCACCTTTAAAGTGCTCCATGGCTTAGGGCCGGGGTACCTACGAGACCGCCTTCTGCCACAAATAGCCTCCCACCGGCCAGTACGCTCACACAGAGTGGGCCTCCTCAGGGTGCCGTCCGCCAGACAATGTCGGCTGGCGACTCCCAGGAGGAGAGCCTTCTCTGTGACGGAGCCCACCCTCTGGAACAATCTCCCCCCAGAGATACGTACAATAACAGACCTCCGGATTTTTCGTCGGGCCCTGAAGACCTATTTATTTCAACTAGCTGGGCTGGCTTGAGTTAAATTTTAAATTGATTTTAAATTGGGTTGTTTTAATTTACGGCCAAAATATTTAATTATTTTAATACTGTTTTTAAATTTTGTATGTCCTGTTTTTTACTTTGGCTGTTCACCGCCCTGAGTCCTATTTGGAGAAGGGCGGTATAGAAATTGAAACAAACAAACAAATAAATAAATAAATAAATCTGCCTCTGAACTCTTCTATGCTCCTGGGTGTTTCTACGATCCCAATTCCACAATACAGTTCCATTGTTAGATCAAACAGACGAAGCAATATCAGCAGCAAAGAGATAGCACATTTCATTTCTTATGAATGATTGTGTCAGGAAATCATAGATAAAAATGCTGGCCTCTCTTCTTCCTGGTTAAAAAAAAAAAAAAGAATTGGTTGAAGGGACATGTCCAACCAAAGGCTGAATGACATAGTATATCCTGAAATGAAAAAGGGCTCCAGCTGACATCAAATAAAGGGCAGGCACTTAGGGAGTTTTAGGAGAAAATTCTTCATTCCGAGAGTAATGGACTGCTGAAATGGACCAAGAGAGAAGGCATCAGATTTAAGGAACATTAAAAGAGAGGCAATAAATATTAGAAAATGAGATCTTCTGGACAGTGAACGAAAAGGTATTCTCTAAGAGTTGGGACAGCAAGAAAAGAGCAGTGGGCGAAGAATGAAACTCAGAGGAAAGTCTTCTAATGGAGGAGACATTGAGGAAATTGCAAAGTTATTTTCCTCTCAGATGTTTCAGGTCAGTTGGTGAACCACCAAAAAAAGGAACTTGGGAAAACAAAGGCTGCTGAATTCATGACAGGTGGATCCCCATGACAGTGGGGAGCCTTGGTAGTACAGTGGTCTACGGCACCCTGTTATTAAGCTGGTTATTAAGACCAGCTGCCTGCAATTACTGCAGGATCGAATCTCGCCAAGGCTCAAGGTTGACTCAGCCTTCCATCCTTTCTAAGGTAGGTGAAATGAGGACCCAGTTTGTGGGGGCAATAAGCTGACTTTGTATAAATATACAAAAGGATGAAGGTTATTGCTGAGCACATTGTAAGCCGCCCTGAGTCTCCGGAGAAGGGCGGCATATAAATCAAATTTAAAAACAAAAACAAAAACAGTGACTAGTGATGGGATTCAACCAGTGTAACAACCAGGGTCGCTTCATGCGTGCTTTACATATGTGCCAAACAGGCAATCCATGTGTGCACAGTACATTGGAAACAACACCTTCTACTGTAGCTCCATTGAATAAAACAGCTGAAACGCAGCAATCCATGCTGCCGTGTCTCTCAGCTGGGCTTCAAACAAAGGAAATAAAGGTAGGTATAGCACAGGGGTGTGTGGGCAGGTGGGCCCAGCTCAGAGGTGAAATGCTCCCTGTTTGGACCGGATCACCTGATCCGGTAGCGATGGCGGTGGGGGGTTCAGAGAACCGGTAGCAGAAATCCCTGCCATACATAAATACCCCATGCCCAACTGGGCCACGCAATCATCAGGGGCTTTTTTTTTTATGTTTAAAAGCATTTTTTCTACAAATGCTTTTAAAATAATAAAAAAAAGCCTCTGACGATCGTGCGGCTCAGCTGGGATCGTCAGAGTCTTTTAAAAGCATTTTTTCTAGAAAAAATGCTTTTAAAAGCCTCTGACGATCCCAGCTGAGCCGCGTGATCGTCAAAGGCTTTTTTTTAATGTTTAAAAGCATTTTTTCTACAAATGCTTTTAAAAGTAAAAAAAAAAAGCCTCTGATAATCGCGCGGCTCAGCTGGGATTGTTAGAGTCTTTTAAAAACATTTTTTCTACAAACTCTAAGAGGTTGTAGAAAAAAATGCTTTTAAAAGACTCTGACGATCCCAGCTGAGTCGCCCGATCTTCAGAGGCCTTTTTTTTTCCTTTTAAAAGCTTTTTGGCCAAAGAGGTTGTAGAAAAAAACGCTTTTAAAAGAAAAAAATAAAGTTGGCCATGCCCACCCAGTCACATTACCACCCCCCACCAAGCCACGCCCACAGAACTGGTAGTAACAAATGTTACATTTCACCACTGGCTGGCCCAGCTGATTGTCGGAGCGAACCCATTCGCTCTCAGCTGATCGCCAGAGCTACCAGTACGCCTGAACCGATCCAAACCAGCAGAATCCCACCCCTGACAGTGACCCAACAAAAGAGAATATGTAGTATTAATATTTAATATTTAATATTTTGGACAAGTGATGCGACACTTGGAAAAAATACGCCATACTTCATTTAATCCCCAGGGAAAGATTGAAGGCAAACGAGGTCCAGGCAGAAGAAGAGCCTTATGGCGCAGCAGACTAAAGTGCTGTTAAGTAACACCATCTGCCTGCAATTACTGCAAGTTCGATTCTCACCAGGCTCAAGGTTGACTCAGCCTTCCATCCTTTCGAGGTAGGTAAAATGAGGACCCGGTTTGTGGGGGCAATAAGCTGACTTTGTATAACAAAGAACACCACTGTGGGGGGGGGCAAAAGCCCTACTAAGCAGGTATATAGAAAAGTATGAAAGCTGTTGTTTAACGCATTGTAAGCCGCCCTGAGTCTCCGGAGAAGGGTGGCATATAAATCGAACCAATCAATCAATCAATCAATCAATCAATCAATCAATAAATAAATAAATAAATAACATCATGGCTTCAAAATCGAAGGGACTGTTTTGGACAAACCTCACCAGCACTTTTTCGTGTGGCTGTTGATAAAAATAGGATCACCCACATGAGCGCCAATGTCCGATGATGGATATGGCACAACAAGAAGAAGATGTATTATTTAGAATATGTTGTGTCCTTGATGCTCCCAGAGCTTTGTTGTTTTCTTGCAAATGTTATATTACTCAAACTGGGTAATATCATTGGTGCATTGATGAGTCACAGTGGCTCAGTGGTTAGAGTGCAGTACTGCAGGCTACTTCTGCTTCCGGCTGCCTGCAATTTGGCAGTTCAAATCTTACCACCTCAAGGTTGACTCAGCCTTCCATCCTTCTAAGGGGGGTAAAATGAGGACCCAAATTGCTTGGGTGCAATATGCTGACTTTGTAAACCACTTAGAGAAGGTTGTAAAGAACTGTGAAGCAGCATATAAGTCTAAGTGCTATTGCTATTGCTATCATGATGAGCACTGACATTTGGGTATTGAAACGTCTCCAAGAAAACAACGAAGCTCAGAGAGCACCAAGGACCTTTCATTTCAAACCTGAGCTATAAATATTCTCCTTTATAAATATTTAGAATATTTAGAATATTTACTAAATGATTACAAATCCTTTGGCCACCTAATGAGAAGGAAGGATTCCCTGGAGAAGAGCCTAACGCTGGGAACGATTGAGGGCAAAAGAAGAAGAGGACGGCAGAGAATGAAGTGGCTGGATGGAGTCACTGAAGCAGTCGGGGTGAGCTTAAATGGACTCTGGGAGATGGTAGAGGACAGGAAGGCCTGGAGGAACATGGGGTTGCGATGGGTTAGACACTAGACTTCACAAATAACAACAACAACAGAATATTTACTAGTGACCCAATAATCAGGGTCATTTTGATCCTCGTAGAGGTTTAAAGGACTTTTTAATACTTCCAAGAAGCGGTGCTACTTTCAATTAAGAAGAGGAAAGGGGATGAGAAATGAAAGGAGAAGGGAAGGGAAGGGAAGGGAAGGGAAGGGAAGGGAAGAGGAGAGAAGGGAAGGGAAGAGGAGAGGGAAGGGGAAGGGGAAGGGGAAGGGAAGGGAAAGGGGAAGGGGAAGGGGAAGGGGAAGGGAAGGGAGGAGGGATGGAAGGTTGGAGGATGGAAACAAGGAAGGAAGGAAGGAAGGAAGGAAGGAAGGAAGGAAGGAAGGAAGAAAGGAAGGGGAAGGAAATTCCAACCTTTCTTATCATAATCATAATCATAAGTTTATTTGTCAAGCATATATAAGGTAACAGGTAAAAGTATAAACATAATTTGAATACATGAAAAGAGTAAGTAAAAAGGAATATTAGGACCTTTCTTATCATAATCATAAGTTTATTTGTGAAGCATACATAAGATAACAGGTAAAAGTATAAACATAAATTGAATACATGAAAAGAGTAAGTAAAAAGGAATATTAGGACCTTTCTTATCATAATCATAAGTTTATTTGTGAAGCATATATAAGGTAACAGGTAAAAGTATAAACGTAATTTGAATACATGAAAAGAGTAAGTAAAAAGGAATATTAGGACCTTTCTTATCATAATCATAAGTTTATTTGTGAAGCATACATAAGATAACAGGTAAAAGTATAAACATAAATTGAATACATGAAAAGAGTAAGTAAAAAGGAATATTAGGACCTTTCTTATCATAATCATAAGTTTATTTGTGAAGCATATATAAGATAACAGGTAAAAGTATAAACGTAATTTGAATACATGAAAAGAGTAAGTAAAAAGGAATATTAGGACCTTTCTTATCATAATCATAAGTTTATTTGTGAAGCATACATAAGATAACAGGTAAAAGTATAAACATAAATTGAATACATGAAAAGAGTAAGTAAAAAGGAATATTAGGACCTTTCTTATCATAATCATAAGTTTATTTGTGAAGCATATATAAGATAACAGGTAAAAGTATAAACGTAATTTGAATACGTGAAAAGAGTAAGTAAAAAGGAATATTAGGACAGGGACGGTAGACACGCTGGTGCGCTTATGCACGCCCCTTACAGACCTCTTAGGAATGGGGTGAGGTCAACAGTAGACAGTCTAAGGTTAAAGTTTTGCGGGTTTGGGGAAGAAACCACAGAGTCAGGTAGTGCAATCCAGGCATTGACCACTCTGTTACTGAAGTCATATTTTCTGCAATTGAGTTTGGAGCGGTTTACCTTGAGTTTGTATCTATTGGCATAAGGTATTTTATTGTGGTTCTTAGTGACTATTCTGGGTGAACTTCATCATAGTCAAAAAATATAGACCTCTCTTTTTTCCTCCTGCAATGTATTCCAATTTCCAGATTTGGACCTGCAAAAATCCAAACCACCATGAGATGCCTGTCAAATATTAGTGGTGTGGCATTTCTGCCATTGGATGATTTGGAGTCTTTGCAACCCAGCTCTGGTATAGTCCAGATTGACTATAATTCACTTGCAAAGCCCTCTGACACGGACATTTTCTTTCAGCCACCAACCTTACATTCCCATCTGGAAAACTCTCCTTCTTACCTGCAATATTGAAAGTTTAGTGAATGGGCTCTAATCTCTATTAGAGCCCATTCACTAAACTTTAAATATTGCAGGTAAGAAGGTGGAGCAAACTGGAGCATTTGCCAGAAAAGAGAGGGAGGGAGGGAGGGAGGGAGAGACAGAGAGAAATCAGCCTTAAGCAGCAGGGAGGGTGGCATCTTGTGTCGAGGAGAACCAGGGCAACAGAAAAGACAAGGTTTCATAAAAGGAGGCAACATCTAAAGGGTTGAAAGTGCTGGCACGGAAGAGATCAGAGGAAAAACGAGACAAGGGGAGGCCGAAAGACTAGAGAGCTTAAATCATGAGGGAAAAATCAAACAGAAGCAGTAGCTAGAAAAGAAGAAAAGGGGGATGGAACCTGGGCATCAAAGGGCTAGGGAGAAAAAATTCCAGCAAGCAGCATCAGAGCAAGGGCAAACGATAGAGTAGAGAGGCTTTACAGCAGATGAAGGGAAGGGGGGAGAGAGAGAGAGAGAGAGAGAGAGAGAGAGGGAGAGGGACAGGGAGAGGGAGAGAGTATGAAAGGGGAAAACAGAGTCAACCGAGCAAAGCACTGCATTTTTCAAACAGGCATCATGGATGGAAGGACCCAGGAATAAGAAGGGTTGCATGAGAAGAAAAGGAAGGAAAGAGGCAACAATAGAGATTGCAGAAAAGAAGTCCTACTCAGGTTGTGGGTTGCAAATGGGGCTGGGCATTTGGGGAGGAGGAAGGCAGAGAAGAGTCTAGTACAGTGGTTCTCAACCTTCCTAATGCCGCGACCCTTTAATACAGTTCCTCATGTTGCGGTGACCCCCAACCATAAAATTATTCCTAAAACCATTGAAAATATGTGTTTTACGATGGTTTTAGGCGACCCCTGTGAAAGGGTCATTCGACCCCCAAAAGTGTCGCGACCCACAGGTTGAGAACCACTGGTCTAGTACAACTCATCCTGGCCGGCTTGCCCTGGCTGACTGTCCCAATTCAGCATGGGAAAACTCACCATGGCCAACTCGCCGTGGGACAATTCAGTGTAGGATAACACGAGAGAGGGACAAGTGAATTGAGGTGGACCTTGTCTTGCTTTAGGTTTGAACCTTCTCAGGTTAAGAAGCCCTCAAGGCTGAGGTGAGCTGCAATTCTACTTGTCCCTCTTTCTTTCCCCTGCCACGCTGACCAAGCCACACCCACCAAGCCACACCCACCAAGCCATGCCACGCTGACCAAGCCACACCCACCAAGCCATGCCACGCTGACCAAGCCACACCCACCAAGCCACACCCACCAAGCCATGCCACGCTGACCAAGCCACACCCACCAAGCCACACCCACCAAGCCATGCCACGCTGACCAAGCCACATCCACCAAGCCACACCCACCAAGCCATGCCACGCTGACCAAGCCACACCCACCAAGCCACACCCACCAAGCCATGCCATGCTGACCAAGCCACACCCACCAAGCCACACCCACCAAGCCATGCCACGCTGACCAAGCCACACTGACCAAGCCACACCCACCAAGCCATGCCACGCTCACCAAGCCACACCCACCAAGCCACACCCACCAAGCCATGCCACGCTGACCAAGCCACACCCACCAAGCCATGCCACGCTGACCAAGCCACATCCACCAAGCCACACCCACCAAGCCATGCCATGCTGACCAAGCCACACCCACCAAGCCACACCCACCAAGCCATGCCACACTGACCAAGCCACACCCACCAAGCCATGCCACGCTGACCAAGCCACACCCACCAAGCCATGCCACGCTGACCAAGCCACACCCACCAAGCCACACCCACCAAGCCACACCCACAGAACCAGTAGTGAAAATATTTTGAAACCCACCACTGCTTTCTAACTGTACTTCTGGCGGTAGCACCCGAGGTACAGCTTTGCGCAAGGTTTCTCTTGCTGAAGAGTTTTACAATTTTGCTAACACTGATAAAAACGGAGGGTTTTCTGCTTTAATCACGAGCTGTGATGCTGGAGGGTTTCTCCAAGTCAGCAGCTGAGAAAAAGCTGTATTTCGAATCCAAGTAAAAACGTTTAGTGAAGTTTTTCCCAGTTCAAAACCCCAAGCACCAATTGGATGGGCCTTTTCCCAGGTGTCCCATCTGTCAAGATTTGGGGGGGAGGAAAATTTTTGTTTTTTGTAAAACTTTTCAATTAAAAAAAAAAGATTTGAGCAGATTTAAATAAATGTTGCACTTTTTTGGACGTTGGGCTCCAAATTTGGCAGTGAAGGCACCAGGCTAGAAATCAGGAGACTGTGAATTCTAGTCTGGCCTTAAATGTGAAAGTTGGCAGGGTGACTTTGGGCCAATCACTGGGAGACTGTAAGTTCTAGTCCCACCTTAGGCACAGGAATACCACTGCATAGCAATAGAAATAGCACTTATTTATTTATTTATTTATTTATTTATTTATTTATTTATTTATTTATTTATTTATTTATTATATTTCTATACCACCTTTCTCCCGTAGGACTCAAGGCGGTGTACAGTCAAGAAAAATATAGACACACAAACATCATAAAATTGCTAATTAAAATTATTATTATAACATAGTTTCACCCAATTAAATAGAACCTAAAATTAGATAACATTTTAAAAACGTTCACTTAGACTTATAAACTGCTTCACAGTGCTTCCCAGCCCTCTCTAGGCGGTTTACATAGTCAGCATCTTTCCCCCACAATCGGGGTCCTCATTTTACCAACCTCGAAAGGATGGAAAGAGCTGAGTTCAACCTTGAACCTGGTGAGATTCAAACTGCCAAATTGCAGGCAGCCAGCAGGCAGCAGAAATAGCCTGCAGTACTGCACGCTAACCACTGCATCACCACAGCCCAATAAAAATTTAATGGCAACAAAGACCTTGAAAGCACCATCAAAAATGCAAGACATTTGTCCCGTTCTTGGATAGACTATGCAGAATCAGATGGGTGGCCTTTAGAATCTACGGAACAGGAATAACACACATACTTGTCATTCTATTTCTCATTCGCCTGATTTCTGTCTGATATTTTTTTTGTTTATCACTGAATTACATTCAAGTCTTCATTTGCAGCCCTATTGGGCAAATAACTCATGTTCTGTCATGGGGAAAAATAAAAATAAAAAGCCCAGGAGAATAAATTGATCTATGTCCATCTTCTGTGACTTAAAACTACAGTCATTTTAACTTTTTCATCTTTTCCTGTTTTGAGTGGAAGGCAGCCCTGTGCAAAGCCGATGTTGGGAGAATTAAGAGTTTAAGTCTCTTTCTTACAAGTCCACCACATATGATAATATGTGGCATTTAGATCCTAAGAAGTTATCGTGTATGTATCCTAATGTTCAACCAAAATGCTGGAGATGTGATTGCTTAGATGCCACATATTATCATATGTGGTGGACTTGTAAGAAAGTGAAGGCTTTTTGGATAAAAATTTGGTGGGTCATGCAAAATGTTTTGAAGAAAAAACTTCAGTTTTCTTCACAATTGTTTTTATTGGGTATAGTTAAGGGTTTTACATTGGGTGAAACAAAGTTGATATTGTATATGGTGACAGCAGCGAGATTACTGATAGGTCAATATTGGAAAAATGACGCTATGCCCACTATTGAAGAATGGACCTTGAAGATGGCCAGTTTTGCAGAGATGGCAAAGATTTCAGCATACTTAAAAGACCGAACTCAAGAGACTTATGTATGGGAGTGGAAAAAGTGGATAGATTATGTGCAGAATAAATATCAAACTAAGAAATATCAGATAGCTTTTAGTTGAACGAATGTATTATGTAGGGTCAAACTAATTGAGTTTTATGAAGGTATAAACAGTATATAGGGGGTGGAGGGGTTTAAGTTTTATAAAATGTATTTCTCAATTAGGATTTTATATTATGGAAGTCCTGGGGGGGGAAGGGGAGGGTTAGGGAGGATATGGGGGGTTTGGGGGGGGGAAATTGGGGAGAAAATGTATTTGTAAAACTTTTTAAATAATAAACAAAAAAAAGTCTCTCCGAATTATCTTGTGGCATGCAATTTCTGCACCTGTTATTCTTTTTTTTTTTTAAAGTGGTTCAAATAACCAACCTGAGTTTGTGCAAAATCTATCTCAAGGAATGTGTCTTATTAAAAGTGGAATGCCTGTGATTGGTTGGAAGTGGAATGCCTGTGATTGGTGAAGAGCCTGTAGTGCAGTGGACTAAAGCACTGTTATTAACATCTGCTGCCTACAATTACTGCAAGTTCAAATCTCACCAGGCTCAAGGTTGACTCAGCCTTCCATCCTTTCAAAGGTAGGTGAAATGAGGACCCAGATTGTGGGGGCAATAAGCTGACTTTGTATAAATATACAAAAAGTATGAAGGCTATTGCTTAACGCATTGTAAGCCGCCCTGAGTCTCCGGAGAAGGGCGGCATATAAATTAGAGCAAAAAAAAAAATCTGGAATTTCATTCCACTTAGTACGCATCCCCATATATAGCTAGAAGCAAAACGGGTGTCAGGTTCCAAGTAATGCACCCATAATGAACAAAACTCCAAGGCAGGTAGATTCCTCAAAGAATAGTTTATTTGCATATATCATATTGGCACAAACTGGTGAAAACCGACTCTGAATGTTCCCGTGGTTTTCACCTAAGTGAACTCTATCCAATAGTTTCCTGGTAACTTCACTCCTCCTCTCTCCAGCCACCATGTGGAAATGTCCTTGGTTCCCAGGGGAAAGTATTTTGTTTTGGCTACAAAATTCCAGCTGTCTCTATTCTCCCCCCCCTCCCTATCTCTCAGCTCCAGTGTGGCAACACTGAAGCCTCAAAATGGCCTCGGTCAGGTCAGTTTCAGGGTTGACACCAGGTCAGGGGTGGGTTCTAATTTTTTTTTACTACCGGTTCTGTGGGCGTGGCTTATTTTGTGGGTGTGGCTTGATGGTCATGTGACAATTCTTTAGGATTTAGCAGAGGTACTGGTCTACCAGGCTTTTAACTGCTTGCAGAGCTGTACCGGTCTACTCATTTATTTTTGCAGGCACCGATCTACTCATTTGTTTTTGGAAGCACTGGTCTACCCATTTGTTTTTGCAGGCACTGGTCTACTCATTTGTTTTTGGAGGCACCGGTCTACCCATTTGTTTTTGCAGGCACTGGTCTACTCATTTGTTTTTGGAAGCACTGGTCTACCCATTTGTTTTTGCAGGCACTGGTCTACTCATTTGTTTTTGGAGGCATCGGTCTACTCATTTGTTTTTGGAAGCACCGGTCTACCCATTTATTTTTGCAGGCACCGGTTTACTCATTTGTTTTTGGAAGCACTGGTCTACCCATTTGTTTTTGCAGGCACTGGTCTACTCATTTGTTTTTGGAGGCACCGGTCTACTCATTTGTTTTTGGAAGCACTGGTCTACCCATTTGTTTTTGCAGGCACTGGTCTACTCATTTGTTTTTGGAGGCACCGTCTACTCATTTGTTTTTGGAAGCACTGGTCTACCCATTTGTTTTTGCAGGCACTTTTCTACTCATTTGTTTTTGGAGGCACCGGTCTACTCATTTGTTTTCTTTTAGCACTGATCAGCTGTAGGGCGGCCCTTTGAAGCCCCGTGGCAAGAGTTTAAACAGTTTTTTTCCTTCTAGCCGATCAGCTGGGACTCAGAAGGCAGGAATAGATTGGGGGCGGGGCCAAATAAAAAGTAAGAATAATGTGGGCAGGAGGGCGGGGGGGGGCAGAACCAGTTCGGTGACGTCATATCGTCACCGCTACCGGCTCGGCAGAACAGGCGGAACCGGGCGGAACCCACCACTTCACCAGGTAGTTTAAAATCAGGTTTCCCTGAACCATCTCAAGGAATACTTTTAATTAAGTTGCTACAGCTTCAGACCTGGAAGAAAGCAGAGCAATCAATATGCTGCATGAGTGGCAAGATAATTAAGTCCAGCTCTAATTCACGTTGCTTGAAATAGTGATCTTGGGGGATCTCTTTAATGTAGAGATGGCAATGATACTAGGAAACTGATCCTGCTTCAGATTGGGTGCTACCTTTGGCCCAAGTAGATCTTTCCAAGTTTACTTACTTACTTACTTATTTACTTACTTACTTCCCTGCTTGCTTATTTATTTATTTGTTTCTTTGTTTGTTAATTAATTTATTTATTTGGTCATTCATTCATTCATCTAGACTTTTGTCCTGCCTTTATTGCTTTATGAGTAAATCAAGGTGGTGAATATACATAAAATTTCTTCTTTTTCCTATTTCCCACATGACAGCAACACGGTAAGATGAGTTGGAACTTTTATGCCTAAAGCAGGACTAGAACTCACAGTCTCCTGGTGATCGGTCCAAAGTCATCCAAATGTTTTTCTTGCTTAAGGTGGGACTAGAATTCACTGTCTCCTAGTGATCAATCCAAAGTCATCCAAATGTTTTTCTTGCTTAAGGTGGGACTAGAACTCACAGTCTCCTGGTGATCGATCCGAAGTCATCCAAATGTTTTTCATGCCTAAGGTGGGACTAGAATTCACAGTCTCCTGGTGATCGATCCGAAGTCATCCAAATGTTTTTCATGCCTAAGGTGGGACTAGAATTCACTGTCTCCTGGTGATCGGTCCAAAGTCACCCAGCCAATTTTCATGCCTAAAGTGGGACTAGAATTTACAATCTCCTGGTGATTGGTCCAAAGTCAACCAGATGGCTTTCAGATTAAGGTGCGCCTAGAAGTCACAGTTTCTAGCCTGGTACCTTAAACCACTAACTAAACTAAATGGGCTCTCCAATATATCAAAGGTGTGCCAACTTTACCTATATCTAAAATATCACAATGATGCCCCTTTGTAGAAGTACTATTCACAGTCTAAACCATGTTTCCTCATCTAACACTTACCAAACATCTAATCTTAGATGGAAACTCGGTTTCTTCTAATTCCAAGATTTCTGGGCATCCGGAGAATCTTGCCCTAAAAGAAATCCTCACCAAGCCACACAACCCAATATTTGTTTTTAAAGCCCCCCACTCTTTCTCAGAGTGCCATTCTCTTCTCTTTTTAATATCACATTTCCTGGCAAGCATTATTCATTTTGATCGCCAGAAGCAGCGCAGCGCATAAAGAGGAGGAAGCTATTCATTTGTGAAAAAATGATACCGAGCGTGACTGAGAAGATAAATTCTTCATGTAAAGAGAGGGGGTGGGGAGATCTGTTACAACTTTCCGTGTCATGCATATCTCCTCATTGTACATGGCCTTCAGCTGCAAATCCAGGAGCTGGTATTTGAGTTAAGTGTCGGACACAAATGGCTGGTCCAAATCTCCATTCGAGTCGAACTAATGGTTGTGCTACTTTCCCAGAATGGTTTTGGAATGGACATTGTCAGAAACGCAGCCCACGTTTTTTCCCATGGAAGCCAGAAAGAAAGAAAGCTTGAAACAAAGGGGTGTCCATGAAAATTCTCAATTTTCCAAGTCATGGTTCTCCCAAAAGTGCTTTTTGAAAAGGCAACTGGACTTTCTTGATTTTTTTTCTGCACTAATAGAATTAAGCATTTTTTAAATTATAGAATACATTTTGTATTTTATAAAACTCTGCCCTAGTAGAATTAAAAAGCTACATTAATACCCTGTTCCCCCAAATAAGACATCCCCTGATAATAAGCCCAATCGGGCTTTTGAGCGCATGGCAATAAGGCCAAGTGTTTTTTCAGGGTTAATATATATATATATATATAAGACAGATCCCCGACGAGGATAGCCAGGATGTTCCAGAATAAATCGGACAAATGTTGGAAGTGCCGTCAGACTCCAGGATCCTACTACCATAAGTGGTGGACATGCGGAGAAGCAAAGAGATATTGGACTAAAATACACATGTGGTTGGAAAAAATGACTAAGAGACATACTGACTTTAAACCAGAGATATTTTTATTAGGGATCCTACCAGAGACATATAATAAAGAATTGCAATATTTAATTGTAAATCTTTTAACGGTGGCTAGAATTGTATTTGCTAAAAATTGGAAAGGAGAAAAGACACTTACTAAGAAATTATTAAGAAAATGATGGATTGTGCTGAAATGAGTAAATCAACATTTGAAATAAGAGAACAGGAAAATAAACAATATTATTTGATACAGGATTTATTTTATCAATGGATGGACAATAAAACATGGAGATAAATATATAATATGTGGATATTGAGATAAATTAAGTGGAATAATTTTTATGAAAATAAGCTTTGGATGTATAGTGATATTTTGAAGAGAAGAGGGAGCACAAAAGGATGTTAACCGATTGATACACTTCTGTAATTATTTGGAATGATGATGTTTTTATGTTTTATTTTTGTTTAAAAATAAAAAAAAAGTGATTTGAAAAAAAATATAAGACAGGGTCTTATTTTCAGGGAAACACGGTAGAGGAATAGAACCAAGATCACATGAAGTATTAATTGTTGTGGACTACATTCCACCAGGCCTTCTCTACCATCCTTTGGAGTCCATTTAAGCTCATGCCGACTGCTTGAGTGACTCCATCCAGCCACCTCATTCTCTGTCGTCCCCTTCTTCTTTTGCCCTCCATCGTTCCCAGCATTAGGCTCTTCTCCAGTGAGTATCAATACTGCTTTACAAAGCCTTTGTAAGAACACACAGTTAGAATACTGCACCTGGTTTTGGTCACTGCAATATAAAAAAAGTGTTGAGACTCTGGAAAGAGTGCAGAGAAGAGCAACAAAGATGATGAAGGGGCTGGAAACTAAAAATATGAAGAACGATTGCAGGAATTGGGTATGTCTAGTCTAGTGAAGAGAAGGACCAGGAGAGACATGATAGCAGTCTTCCATGTCACTGCATTTTTTTTGTATTTGCCAGCTGTGCTTGAACTCTAAGACCTACCGTAGCTGATCAGAGCTCTTATCTCTAAGCTAACTGCGCATGTCCACATTCTTTCACTTTCTTCTAACTTTCTTTGTTCGACTGCCAAGAGGTCTGGCAGGAACGCTGCCAAGATGTAATTAATTAGCTAGTAAGATGTTTTTACTTCTTTATAATAAAATGTGTTTATTAGAATATATCTCGATTTTATTTTCTTAAAGTATACTTCAAGGAATGGTCACGATCCATTCTCTAATCAAGGTGCAATTACCCAAAAGCAGAATGGGATTAATTGCCACCCTGACATTCCAATATTTGAGGGGCTGCTCCAAAGAAAAGGGAGTCAACCTATTTTTTTATTTTTTATTTTTTTGCTTTAATTTATATGCTGTCCTTCTCCGGAGACTCAGGGCGGCTTACAATGCATTAAGCAATAGCCTTCATACTTTTGTATATTTATACAAAGTCAGCTTATTGCCCCCACAATCTGGGTCCTCATTTTACCTACCTTTGAAAGGATGGAAGGCTGAGTCAACCTTGAGCCTGGTGGGATTTGAACTTGCAGTAATTGCAAGCAGCAGATGTTAATAACAGTGCATTAGTCCACTGTGCTACCAAAGCTCTTGTTTTTCCAAAGCACCAGAAGGCAAGCCAAGAAAAAAATGGATGGAAACTAATCAAGGAGAGAAGCAACCTGGAATTAAGGAGAAACTTCCTAATAGTGAAAGCAATTAATCAGTGGAAAAGTTTTCCTTCAAAAGTTGTGGATGCTCCAACACTGGAGGTTTTCAAAAGGAGACTGGACAGCCACTTGTCTGAAATGGTATAGGGTCTTCTGCTTATGCAGGGGGTTGGACTAGAAGACCTCCAAGGCCCCTTCCAACTCTGTTATAGCAATAACACTTGGACTCGTATATCACTTCCCAGTTCTTTATAGCCCTCTCTAAGAGGTTTACAGAGTCAGCATGTTGCCCCCCAACAATCTGGGTCCTCATTTCACAGACCCTGGAAGGATGGAAGGCTGAGTCAACCTTGAGCCAGTCAGGATCGAACTCCCGGCAGTCGGCAGAATTAGTCTGCAATACTGCCTTCTAACCACTGCACCACCACGGCAGTGATTAGAATGTTCTAAACTGTTTTGTTTCTCATCCTAGAACCTTCTGCAAATGAACTGACGAAGCTTCTTGCATGAGATGTGAAACGCTTCCAAGGAAAAAAAAAAAAGCAAGAAATTCCAGTTAACTTTTGGAAAAGCAATTTTGGGACTCGAAACAAAGGGTGTCTTTGAGAGAGTTTAAAAAAAAAAAGGTCAAGATACCGGCCACACACACACAAGACCCTTTCCCTTTGATGTGTTGTGTTGTTGAAGAAGTTCAAAGCGAATTGCAAAGTTGAGTAAACAAGAACTCCTTGGAGTTCCTTTTCAAAGCATTGTTGGCCGTTTTCCATTTGTTTTATTATTTCTTTACAAAATGCTTCAACCAACGGGACTCTAAACAGTCAAGAGCAATTCAAGGCCAGTGCCAAATCTCAAACAATAAAGACAGACCCTATAAACAGCTGAACAACTGTCTCTGCAATGCTAGGATCTCTAGAGCTAATCAGCCTCCATGCATGGTCTGCAACAGCAGATTTTTCACAAGCTTAAGAACATAAAATGAAATTTAATGTGGGGGGAAAAAAA
>NW_026843809.1:0-51206 GCF_029531705.1 Pantherophis guttatus | reverse complement strand
CAGCTCAGCTGGGCATGGTGTAGGGGGCGCAGGGATTTTTGCTACCGGTTCTCCGAACCACCCACCACCATCGCTACCGGATCGGGTGATCCGGTCCGAACCGGGAGCATTTCACTCCCTTGCTATATGGTATGGGGGGGGAGGCCAGAGATACTTTCAAAATCACTATATAAGAAATTCACTAATATCTGTATGAGAAAAAATAAAACCTAAAATATATTGGAATGTTCTTATAAAACTTGCCAGGGTGCCTGCAAGCTACAAGGGCACATTCCTTAGGTCTCAATTTGTCTACTAAATAGCCCGTTCATCTTTTTTTTTTTTTAATTTGATTTATATGCCACCCTTCTCCGGGGACTCAGGGCGGCTTACAATGCGTTAAGCAATAGCCTTCATACTTTTGTATATTTATACAAAGTCAGTTTATTGCCCCCACAAACTGGTCCTCAATTTACCTACCTTAGAAAGGATGGAAGGCTGAGTCAACCTTGAGCCTGGGGAGATTCGAACCTGCAGTAATTGCAGGCAGCTGGTCTTAATAACAGGGTGCTTTAGACCACTGTACTACCAAGGCTCTTAAAACTGATCTGCCTCACAATTCAAAAGCTTTTTGAATTGCTGCATTTTCTCCTCTTTCTGAAATGTATAAATATGTGCAACCGTTTGTCTGTAGGATTCCATCTCATTATTTTCAGATAGTAATTCCTCCAGTGAACATTTTAAAATCTATTAATAACACTTTGAGCCTTTTTCTGTTCCAAACCGTGCCTATAAAAATTGGCTTATATATATATATATAAAGATTATCAACACCTTGAATTGGTCCTGGAAGCAAATTGGTAACCAATGCAGTTTGCAAAGCAGGGATGTATTGTGTGCATACAACTGCCTACTCTGCTGCATTTTGCATCGGTTACCTGGCCTTGCATTCCTGCAGGTCTTCCCTCTGCTTGGAAAGCCTATGCTCATAGTCCTCAGTGAGGTGCTTCTTCTGAGACGCCTTCTCAGTCAGATCCAATTTGAACTGAGCCAGCTGTTTTGCCAACTCTCTCATGGTGGCTGCTTAGCTCCAACAACTGTTTCCTGTTTGGGCCTCAAGGAGCCTGGGTGGGGAGGTGAGGAGTGGCTGGCAGGGGAGGGTGTGAGTAGAGGCCAGCGAGGTGCCCCTCGATGTGAGTGACATTGAGTTGGCCATGAGTTGGCCACACCACCCAGTCACATGACCACCTAACCACACCCACCCAGCTGGTCATTAGGTAGATCATATTAGTGGCCCGTGTGATTTAAAATTATGAATTTAGTGGTCCCTGAGGTCCAAAAGGTTGAGGACCTCTGATCTAAATGGTGCAATGTGGTTCTAGACTGAAATGAAAGCAAGTAATTTCCTATGGGAGTATTTGGTTACAGAGAAAAAAGCGGATGCGAAAAGAGATTCAAGTTGAGTCTGCAGATTCAACAATTGCATTTAAAGGGACAACTAAAACGGTGAAAGAAAAAGACTCCTAGCACAGTTTCTATATGCTGAAAGAACAAAGAAAAGGGAGTTAATATATTGAAATGCAGTACTTTATTTCTATTGTGTATTCAAAGTGAAAGTGAAACAAAACAAAAGAATGTTTGATTTTTTAGGAACACAACAATATTTTTGAAATTATTAACTGACATTTGGGGAAAAGATGTGCCAAATTTTAATTTCTATTTTATTTTGACAACAGATGTTCTTTTGTATTTAGATCTGGTCTTAAAAAAATAATGTAACACTTTGGGAGGAAGATGCAGCAAAGCAGGCCAGCACTGGAAGTTAAGATGGAGAAGACCTGCACAGCCACCATGTACTTCCCTTTGGTGCTATGGTAGGTGGGCACAAAGGATATCCAGACACTGCAGAAGACGAGCATGCTGAAGGTGATCAGTTTGGCTTCATTGAAGGCCCCAGGCAGATTCCTGGCCAGGAAAGCCACTGTGAAGCAGATGGCAGCCAGAAAGCCCAAGTAGCCAAGGGCACCATAGAACATGGTGACAGAGCCTTCATTGTACTGTAGAATGATTTCTCCAGATTGTGGGTGCATGTCAGTCTCAGGGAAAGGAGGGAAAGCACCCAACCAGATGCTGCAGAGAACAACTTGAAGACCACAGCAAGAGAGGATGATGGAGTTGGCCAAACTCTTTCCAAGCCATCTCTGAACATTATTCCCTGGTTTTGTGGCCCAGAAGGCCATCACCACTGTGATCGTTTTGGCCAAGAGAGAAGAAATGGCAGCCGAGAAGATGATGCTGAAGGCCATTTGTTGAAGAAGGCAGGTGACTCTCCTTGGCTGATCAATGAACAAAAAGGGGGTGAAGAAGGAAAACAGGAGACAAACAAGAAGAATATAAGAGAGGTCCCGATTGTTGGCTTTGACTATGGGAGTGTCTTGGAATTTTATGAAAATTCTCAAGTTAAAGCATGTGATCAAAGAGAGGAACAAAGCAATGGAAGTCAAGATGGCCCCCAATTTTTCTTGGTATGATAGGAAAGTCTTAATCTTAGGGATACGGTGATCTCGGTTACTGTTTGGATGTTGATCTCCTGGACATTTGTTGCATTTTTCTGTGTCTGAAAAAGAGCAAAAGTAATATTTACCTTAAATCTTATACATTTGTAAATGCTAAAATCCTCTCTTCAAATGTTGTCTTTAGTGGCAACTGTTGAGGAAGTTTAATTTTTGTTGTTGTTAGTTGCAAAGTCATGTCAAACCCATTGCGACCCCATGGACAATGTTCCTCCAGGCCTTCCTGTCCTCTACCATCCTCTGGAGTCTATTTAAGCTCACGCCTACTGCTTCAGTGACTCTATCCAGCCACCTCATTCTCTGTGGTCCCCTTCTTCTTTTGCCCTCAATCTTTCCCAGCATTAGGCTCATCTCCAGTGAGTCCTTCCTTCTCATTAGGTGGCCAAAGTATTTGAGTTTCATCTTCAGGATCTGGCCTTCTGAAGAGCAGTCAGGGTTGATCTCCTCTAGGACTGACTGGTTTGATCACCACTTCCTGAAATGAGCCAAGGATTGGTCAGCATTACCTAGGTGAAGCCAACTCTGACTTCGCCCCCTTCACGCCTTGCCTCTGACCCTGTTTCCCCCTCTCCCCAAAGTGTGTCACCCGGTGACATTCCCCAATGAAGTAATTTGACGGGTTGTAGAAGTCACTCAGGGACACGGTGGTTCAGTGGCTAAGACACTCATCTTCTCGATCGAAAGATCGGCAGTTCAGTGGTTCGAATCCCTAGTGCCACGTAACTGGGTGAGCTCCCGTTACTTGTCCCAGCTTCTGCCAACCTAGCAGAATATTGTTTTTCTTTTTAAAAATTTGGTTTTGTAAATTTTTAAAAGATTTTTCCTCTTCATGGGCCCCCTTTGAGCTCCATGGGCCCAGAACAATGTAGGAGAGGGGGCTGGATCCCCTCTCCTCAGGCCAGAGGTGTTATTCAGCAGGTTCTGATCAGTTCTGGAGAAACCGGGTAGCGGAAATTTTGAGTAGTTCGGGGAACCGGTAAATACCACCTCTGACTGGCCCCGCTCCCATCTATTCTCTGCCTCCCGAGTCCCAGCTGATCGGGAGGGAATGGGGATTTTGTAGTAATCTTCCGCTGGAGTGCGGAGGGAATGGAGATTTTACAGTATCCTTCCCCTGCCACGTCCACCAAGCCACACCCATCAAGCCACGCCCAAAGAACTGGTAGTAAAAAAAATTTAATCCCACCACTGCATCAGGCCTGTCTATATGAATGGTGATGAGCATCTGAGTAACTCTAGCCAGATCCCCCTGTATCAGATAGTCCCAAATGTGTTTTTTTTTTTTTCAAGAGGCAAGAGCCTTGATGGTACAGTGGTCTAAGCACCCTGTTATTAACACAGCTGCCTGCAATTTACTGCTGGTTCGAATCTCTCCAAGGCTCAAGGTTGACTCAGCCTTCCATCCTTTCTAAGGTAGGTGAAATGAGGACCCAGTTTGTGGGGGCAATAAACTGACTTTGTATAAATATACAAAAGTATGAAAGCTATTGCTTAACACATTGTAAGCCGCCCTGAGTCTCCAGAGAAGGGCGGCATATAAATCAAATTTTAAAAAAAAAAGTGGACTTTCTGGTTTTTCTTTTGAAGATGTTTCACTTCTCATCCAAGAAGCTTCTTCAGCTCTGGCTGGATGGTGGGGAATGGAAGGATTTATATTCCTCGCAGGCAGCTGCAATAAATCCTTCCATTCTCCACCATCCAGTCAGAGCTGAAGAAGCTTCTTGGATGAGAAGCGAAACGTCTTCAAGGAAAAACAAAGAAAATCCAGTTGTCCCTTTGGGGCAACCATGACCTGGATGACTGAGAATCTTCATAGATACCTGCATCAGGACTAATAAAGATGATTACACTGGGATTAACAGTGAGAAAAATAAAGATAATTACACTAGGATTAACAGTGGAACAAAGATGATTACACTGGGATTAACAGTGAGAAAAATAAAGATGATTACACTGGGATTAACAGTGGAACAAAGATGATTACACTGGGATCTACAGTGAGAAAAATAAAGATGATTACACTGGGATTAACAGTGGAACAAAGATGATTACACTGGGATCAACAGTGAGAAAAATAAAGATGATTACACTGGGATTAACAGTGGAACAAAGATGATTACACTGGGATCAACAGTGAGAAAAATAAAGATGATTACACTGGGATTAACAGTGGAACAAAGATGATTACACTGGGATCAACAGTGAGAAAAATAAAGATGATTACACTGGGATTAACAGTGGAACAAAAATGATTACACTGGGATTAACAGTGAGAAAAATAAAGATGATTACACTGGGATTAATAGTGGAACAAAAATGATTACACTGGGATTAACAGTGAGAAAAATAAAGATGATTACACTGGGATTAACAGTGGAATAAAGATGAGTACATTGAGATTAACAGTGGAAGGATAAGAGAAAAGGTTAAATTAGAAAATTGATAGTTATAATAATTGGGATATTTTTTAAATATGTACAACAATTGTAATAATTTGAACATTTATTATCTAAGTAAAAAAAAAGAAAATTGAAACAATATATGATTATGATTTATAAACAAAAATTTCTTAATTGGTGTTATATAAATGATATGGTTTAATAGATTGAATTTAGGATAATTGGGAAATTGCATTAAATAGCATTATTTGAACTAAGAATTATGTTTAAAGGTTAAATTGCTATATTTTTAAGATTAAAGATAAGATTTAAAGTTGATTAAGAGTGGAACAAAGATTTAATGAGCATTATGAAATATAAACATGTTTGAATTGTATTGTTAATAATGAGGATTTAGAATAAGAATTGTGAAATGTATTAAGAGACATTAATTGAATTATGATTTAAGGTGGGTTAATAGAAGGGTAATTGTTTTGATTAAGTAAATATGTGATAATTTTTTTTAAAGATGGTATTAATTGAATATGTGATTTAAGATTAAGAAATAAGTATTATGGCAAAATTGAATAGATAAAATTTTGTTAAAGATGACAAAAACTGAACAAATTGATGACGGGATCAAAGCTCTGTTCCGAAAAGATGTAATTTGTATGTTTGGAAAAAAAATTTAAAAACTTTTTGCAAAAAAATAATAATAAGTTAGTAACCCGGTTGTTAAGTGGCTTCCCCATTGGCTTCGCTTGTCAGACGGTCGCAAAAGGGGATCACATGGCCTTGGGACACAGCAATGGTCATAAATATGAACCAGGTTGCCAAGCATCTGTATTTTGATTGCACGATCGCATGGGGATGCTGCAAAGGTCATTTCACTGTGGGAAAAAAATGATCATAAATTGCTGTTCTCAGTGCTGTTGTAATTTTGAACGGTCACTCAACGAACTGTCGTAAGTCGAGGACTACCTGTGTTATTGTTCAGCAGTTTAAGAGCAAACAAACAGCTCCCTATTCAATTTCAATTTAATTTCAATTTAATTCAATTTATATGCCGCCCCTCTCCGAAGACTCAGGGCGGCTCACAATACATTTATTTTATTTATTTTATTTATTTATTTTATTAAATTTCTATACCGCCCTTCTCCCGAAGGACTCAGGGCGGTGAACAGCCATAAGATAAAACACATAAATACAAAAATTTAAAATAAATTAAAAACGAATTAAATAATTTGGCTGAATTTAAAATACCCCATAATTTAAAACAAATTAAAATTTATATTTAAAAAGGGGAGAAGATTTAGGCCAGGCCAGTTTGATGGAATAAAAAAGTCTGAAGCGCGCTTTAAAATCCTAATAAAAAACATTTTAAAATAAAAAACTTAAAAATTTAAAAATTATTCGCAGGACGCCGGAATAATTATTGCCAAAAATAATAATTCAGCAGCTTAAAGGGGAATCTTCCTAACAGTGAGGAATTCAAAGCGACAATAAAGTTATTCTAAGTCTCTAAGTGAGGACAATTAACCAGTGGAACAGCTTGCCACCAGAAGTTATGGGTGCTTCACCACTGGAAGTTTTTAAGAAAAGACCGGACAGCCAACTGTCTGAAATAGGATAGGGGCTGGACTAGAAGACCTCCAAGTTCCCTCCCAGCTCGATTCGGATTCAGAAACATAGGACCCGGGTACCTTCGAGACCGTCTTCTGCCACCAGTAGCCTCCCACCGGCCAGTTCGCTCCCACAGAGAGGGTCTCCTCCGGGTGCCATCGGCCAAATTATGTCGGCTGGCAACACCCAGGGGGAGGGCCTTCTCTGTGGGAGCCCCAGCTCTGTGGAATGACCTGCCCCCAAAAATTCGTAAAATCTCTGATCTCCATGTGTTTCGCTGTGCCCTCAAAACCATGTTGTTCTGCCAGGCTGGGCTATCAATGTAAAGATTTTAATTGGTTTTAAATGGGATTTTTTTTAAAAAAATATTTTTTTAATTTGATTTATATGCCGCCCTTCTCCGGAGACTCAGGGCAGCTTACAATGCGCTAAGCAATAGCCTTCATCCTTTTGTATATTTTTATACAAAGTCAGCTTATTGCCCCCACAAACTGGGTCCTCAATTTACCTCACCTTAGAAAGGATGGAAGGCTGAGTCAACCTTGAGCCTGGCGCGATTCGAACCTGCAGTAATTGCAGGCAGCTGGTCTTAATAACAGGGGGCTTTAAACCACTGTACTACCAAGGCTCCTTTTAAATTTGGGGTTAAAT
Organism: Pantherophis guttatus; assembly: GCF_029531705.1. The sequence goes on along the minus strand of NW_026843809.1, from coordinate 44,002 downwards.
TTTAAATTTGGGGTTTTATAAATTGGGCCTATTATTTGATAATTTTAATTATTTTTAAACTCTTGTCTGTCTTTGTGTTTTTAATCAGGCTGTACACCGCCCTGAGTCCTTCAGGAGAAGGGCGGTATAGGAATAAAATTAATAAATAAAAAATAAATAAAATAAAATAAAATAAAACAGCTCTTAGTCGCACAAATTCAGGATTATTATTATTTTTTTAAAGTGAAATTCGAGTCGCTTCCAGGACAAAGGCGTTTTCACACGACTCACTGGGGAGGGGGGAGGGGGACAAAGAGTCCGATCGGCCATAGGGAAATCTCTCCCCGGAGAAAGGCGTCTGCACATGCTCAGAGGCTATTTTTGCCGCTCCAAAGCGGATAAAACAGCCGCAATGGAGCGCCGGCGACCGGCAGAGGGCTCTGGACCGCATGACGGTTTGCTAAAACCGGTAGGCTTCGCTCGTTTGACGCTACTGGATCTAGGGAGGAAGAGGCCGATCTCTCCAGCCGGACGGCGGGGTTATATCCGGAGACAGGTAAACAGGCTTAGTGTGGGCACAGCCGGAGGGATCCTATTCGATCCCTCCGGTGCAGGAAGGAGGGATCGGACTGAGGGGGGATCCCCACTCAGGTTTTTTTCAAAAACCCCCTAAAAAAAAATTCCATCCCACGGGGTTCAATAAACACCCCACCCCGCGCGAAACTGCCGCCCTTCCCGCGTGTATCTTTCGAACGATCGGCGCAAACATCAAAGGGGAGAGAGAAAGCCACGATCAAAGCAAGTCCGAACGTGACGTCATAAGAATTCCGAGGCGATCCCTTTGAAGTCAGGCGTCAGTAGAATTCCCAGGCTTCGAAAGGGGAGGGGCGCGGAAGTCAGCTTTTCAGCCTTTCAAACCCACCCACCCCCTTCCACGCCTTCCAGGATCTGGACTACAGCCCCCATCGGTCGCAGCCCTCGGGGTTGGGAATCGCCTTTCAGAGCACGAGGTGAGCCTCAAATCCACCAAAGTAACCCGGGAAGTTTTGGGACTGCTCAGGAGACCTTTGAGAGCAAAAAGAAGAAAAAAGCGCTCTGTATAAGCTCAGGGGAACTGTTCCTGGCTGACCCAAAGGTGCTTTTTTTTTTTTTTTTTTTTCAAGAGGCCACTGGACTTTCTGTTTTGTTTTTTTTTTATTGAAAAGTTTTATAAAAGATACAAACATCTTGGAGCAACGTTGGATCGCAGAGCTCTAGCTGGGCACCGTGGAAGTTGTAGTCTTAAAATGATCTGGATGGGATGAAGGCCATCATCCCTCATTTGGTTACCTTTTGGAGCCAGTGACTCTTTTCCGTTTCGGCCTACCTTGTATGGTGGTTGTCCCAAAAGTGGTTTGTTTGGTTTTTTTTTCAAGAGGCAAACTGGACTTTCTGGTTTTTTTCTTTGAAGACGTTTCGCTTCTCATCCAAGAAGCTTCTTCAACTCTGTATGGTGGTTGTGGGGGGGGGGGGAAATAGGAGGGAATGCTATGTCTGCTGCATTAACCACCTTCATAAAAGACAATATGTATTCTAACATATGTTAATATAGGTTGACATTTTTTTTGTTTTGTTTTGTTTTGTTTTGCAAAAAGTTTTTTTTATTTTTTTCCAGACATACAAATTACATCCTTTCGGAACAGAGCTTTGATCCGGACATCACTTTGTTCAATTTTTAACAAAATCTTTTAACAAAATTTTATCTATACCATTTTGCCATAGCACTTATTTCTAGATCTTATATCACATATTCAACTAATACCATCTTAAAAAAATTAACACATATTTACTTAATCAAAACAATTACCCTTCTATTAACCCACCTTAATTCTTAATTCAATTAATAACTCATAATACAACAATTCTTACCCTAAATCCTCACTTTTAACAATACAATTCAAACATATTTATATTTCATTATGCTCATTATTCCATTATTTATCAAATTTAAATCTTACTTTGTAATTTTAGAAATATAGCAATTTAACATTTATACATAGTTCTTAGTTCAGATAATGCTTTGTAACACAATTTCCCAATTATCCTGGATTCTATCTATCAAACCATACCATTTATATAACACCAATTAAGTAATTTTTGTTTATAAATCATAATCACATATTGTTTCAGTTTTCTTTTCTTTTTCACTTAGGTAATAAATGTTCAAATTATCACAATTGTTATACATATTTAAACAGTATCCCAAATTATTATTTGGGTTAAAGGTTAAATTTTCTAATTTAACCTTTTCTTTTATCCTTCCACTGTTTTATTTATTTTATTTATTTATTTATTTTATTTCTATACCGCCCTTCTCCTGAAGGACTCAGGGCGGTGTACAGTCTGATTAAAAGCACAAAGACAGACAAAATTTTAAAATTATTAAAATTATTAAATAATAGGCTCAATTATAAAACCCCTAAATTTCAAATCTGTTAATCCCAATGTACAAAATACATCTTTATTCCACTGTTAATCCCAGCGTAATCATCTTTAGTTTTGACATATTTTTTTTTCTTATGCAGATGGGGCACAAGGAATTAAATGATTTTCAATATTCTTATATCTGTAATTTCAAATAGCAGCGCCATCATGCTCTGATCTGGCCTTACAAGATACTTGTGTCCTGACATAAATTCTCACAATATTTGACCGTTTCAATATTTAGTTTTTAGCTTATTTTGTTCAAAGCTTTCCTCGCTATTATAAAAATTTATTCCAAAATGTCAGCAGCTGAAAAAATGGGTGAACTGGGCCTCTGTTTGACCTGCTATTTTAAAATTTTTCCATTTATTTAAAAAAAGGATTGTTTTGTGCAAGCTGTGCGTAAGAGGTTGTGGGGCAGTTAGGAAAGGTGTGGATGGAAGAGAATTTAGAACTAAGCCGGTATTAGTCAACCTTGGCAACTCTTAAGAGGTGTGGACTTCAACTCCCAGAATCTCTCTGCCAGCGTGGTGGCAGGGGGATTCTGGGAGTTGAAGTCCACACCTTTTAAAGCTGTCAATGTTGAGAAACACCGATCTAAACCAGCGGTTACCAACTGGTGGTCCGTGGACCACTAGTGGTCTGCAAGAAAATTTCAGTGGGCCACAGGAAAATTATTTGCATTTTTTATATTGCACTAAATCAGAGGTCCTCAAACTATGGCCCCTGGGACAGATACGTGCAATGAACATTTGTGTTGCTTCAGAGAGTCTCCCCCTTCTGGATCTTTTTGTGCGGGTCGGAGAGAGACAGAAATTCTGACTTGGGGTCTGCTTCAGCTTCCTGATGTGGGGCTTTGGGCGAAGGCTGGAGAGAAGTGCCCCTGATGGCGAAGAGCTGGAGGGCCTCGTTCCAGTGGGACCGCATCATGGCCTGGAACTGGCTGACCATCTCAGCCCGCTGAGCCTCCAGGCATCTGTACCTGGCCTTGGATTCCCGCAGGTCTTCCCTCTGCTTGGAAAGCCTATGCTCCTAGTCCTCAGTGAGGTGCTTCTACTGAGCCTCCTTCTCAGTCAGATCCAATTTGAACTGAGCTGTTTTGCCAACTCTTTCTCATGGTGGCTGCTTAGCTCCAACAACTCCTTCCTTTTGGGGCACTAAGGAGACCATGCGGGGAGGGGAGGAGTGGCTGGGAAGGGAGGGGTGAGTAGAGTTGCTCCTCAACGTGAGTGACACTGAGTTGGCCACACCCACCCAGGCACATGACCACCTAGCCACACCCACCCAGCCGGTCATTAGGCAGATCATATTAGTGGTCCGCGGGATTTAAAATTATGAATTTAATGGTCCCTGCAGTGGTGGGTTGCTCCTGGTTTGCATCGGTTCACAAGAACCGGTAGTAAAAAATTTTAGTAGTTCGGAAAACCGGTAATAACATTGGCTGGCCATACCCCCAAACCGGTCCCCAGCCTGGTCGCCGCTCGCTTACCTCACCCACCTCATCAGAGGCTTTTTTTTTTTTTTTTTTTTTTTACTTTTAAAAGCATTTTTTCTACAACCTCTTCAGCTGAAAAAATGCTTTTTAAAGTTAAAAAAAAAGCCTCTGATGATTGTGTGACTCAGCTAGGATCTCAGAGGCTTTTAAAAGCGGAAGAGATTGTACGGGGGGAAAAATGCCTTTAAAAGCCTCTGGCGATCCCAGCTGACTTGTCTGATCGTCAGAAGCTTCTAAAAGCATTTTTTCCTGCAACTTCTTAAGGTTGCAGAAAAAATGCTTTTAAAAGTTTTTTTTAAAAAAAGTTGGCCACGCCCACCCAGTCACATTACCCCCCACACAAGCCATGCCCACAAAATAAGCCACGCCCACAGAACCGGTAGTAAAAAAAAATTAGAACCCACCCCTGAGGTCCGAAAGGTTGGTGACCCCTGATCTAAACTATCAAGAGACAGGAAGAGAGTCTCAATAAAGGAGAAGAGAGGGTTTGTGAACAGAAAAGGAAGAGCAAATTTCAGAATGGACAGCTTAATAGCCAGCATTGTTAAAATCTCTTTTAATATCCTTTTTCTAGCTGTGAAGGCATTGTGGTTCCCCAAACAGCCACGTTTGATGGAGCCAGGAGAGACTCCAGGGACCCCAATGGCGCAAAGTCCCATCCTCCAGAACATAGATGCAGAGTGCCAAGGTAAACTGGATTTTCTTACAGTTACTGGGATCCAAGTCTTCACAATTCACTGCTCAACTTCCAGGTCCTGTTTCTTTTTTTTAACTATCCCCAGCAGAAGCCACTATCCAGTTACACTTTTTAAAAATATAGGCCCCCAATAACATTGTACAGGCAGTCCTTGACTTACAACAGTTCATTGAGGGACCGTTCAAAGTTACAACGGCACTGACAAAAGTGACTTACGGCCATTTTTCACGCTTAACGACAGTTGTAGCATCTCCATGGTCAAGTGATCACAATGCAGACCCTTGGCAATTGACTCACATTTATGACGGTTGCAGTGTCTCGGGGTCACGGGATCCCCTTTTGCGACCTTCTGACAAGCAAGGAGAACGGGGAAGCTAGATTCACTTAACAACCACGTTCCTAACTTAACAGCTGCAGTGATTCACTTAACAACTGTGGCAAGGAAGATCAAATGGGGCAAAACTCACTTAACTACTGTCTCGCTTAGCAACAGACATTTGGGGCGCAATTGCGGTCGTAAGTCAAGGACTACCTGCATGCCATTGTGTCACAGCGCCCATCTTTTGAAAAAGTCACCGATATGCCTGATGTGGTACTGCGGTGTTGTATCCAAGGGGTACATAATGGAATGCGGTAGCTCAGTGGCTAAGACGCTGAGCTTGTCGATCGAAAGGTCGGCAGTTCAGCGGTTTGAATCCGTCGTGCCGCGTAATGGGGTGAGTTCCCATTATTTGTCCCAGCTTCTGCCAACCTAGCAGTTCGAAATCACGTAAAAAATGCAAGTAGAAAAATAGGGACCACCTTTGGTGGGAAGGTAACAGCGTTCCGTGTGCCTTTGGCGTTTAGTCATGTCGACCACATGACCATGGAGGTGTCTTCAGACAGTGCTGACTCTTCGGCTTTGAAACGGAGATGAGCACCGCCCCCTAGAGTCGGGAACGACTAGCACATATGTGCGAGGGGAACCTATACCTTATCCAAAGGCTTTCAATTTTGTTATCAGAGTGGGGAAAAAAAACCTTTTTCCTCATCTATATGAGCTAATCACTTGACTTAACTTGTTGTTTCAGTAATTCAAAGGCCAAAGGCTCAGGAAGACGAGAAGAAGACAATTTCCAGTTCGGATAACTCTGAACCATTAGGCGTACGTGAGAAATTGTTAAGCAAATCCCATTTCCACACTCTGAAGGAGGAAGAGAACTTGGAAAACAAGCCAAACAATGAAGACTGGGCAAATAAAACTATAACTCAGCCCCTTCATCATGGACCAGGCAATATAAGCAATGCAGATAAAAGCAAGAAACAACTTGTGTGCAGCCGATGCAGAAAAAGTTTCAGCAGTACCTCCAAACTTATTGCTCACGAGAGAATCCACACCGGAGCAAAACCTTATAAGTGCGGTCGTTGCGGGAAAAGCTTTGGCAAGAAATCGACTCTCGTTGCTCATCGGAGAATCCATCTGGAGGAGAGACCGTACAGATGCAGCGTGTGTGGGAAGAGCTTTCGGCAGATCTCCAGCCGCGTTGCCCACGAGCGAATCCATACCAAAGAAAAACCCTATGCTTGCCCGGAGTGCGGGAGGAACTTCAGGCTGAAATCGAGCTTGGTTGCCCACCGAAGAATCCACACGGGAGAAAAACCTTACGCGTGCTCTGAATGCGGGAGACATTTCAGCCAGAAATCGGCATTGGTTGCGCACGGGCAAGCCCACAAAGGTGAGAAACCCTACTCTTGCTCGGCCTGCAGGAAAAGTTTTAGCCAGAGCTCCAACCTCATTGCTCACGAGAGAATCCACACTGGGGAAAAACCCTATCGCTGTCCTCACTGTGGGAGAGGTTTCGCCTGCAGCTCCAGCCTCGTTCGGCATCAGAGGATCCACACGGAAGACAAACCGTATGGATGTGCGGCCTGCGGGAAAACCTTCAGCTGCAATTCGAGCCTCAGCAGACACCGGCGGACCCACACGGGGGAGAAACCCCACGAATGCCCCGATTGTGGCAAAACCTTCAGTGTGAGCTCCCAACTCGGCGTGCATCGGAGGACCCACACGGAAGAGAAGCCCTATGAATGCTCGGAATGTGGGGAAAGCTTCAGTGTGATGTCGAGCCTTAACGCCCACCAGAGAACGCACGCGGGTATGAAGCCTTACAAATGTTCTGACTGTCCCAAAAGCGTTTATCTAAGGTCGAGTCTCACAGCTCACAAGAAAAGGCACAGAGAAAAGGCATTCGATTGCATAGAGTGTGGCAAAACCTTCAGCTGCAGCTCCGGGCTCATCCGCCACCAGAGAATTCACACGGGGGAAAAACCTTTCCGTTGCGGAGACTGCGGGAAAAGCTTCGTCTTGAGCGCCAACCTTATCGCACACCAGCGAATTCACACGGGAGAAAAGCCGTACGAGTGCTTGGAATGCGGCAAATTGTTCAGTGTGAGTTCGCAGCTCAGCATCCATCAGAGAACCCACACGGGAGAAAAACCGTATGCGTGCTCTCATTGCAGCAAGAGCTTCACGTGCAACTCTGCTCTTATTAGACATCTGAGGATCCACACCGGAGAAAAACCGTATCAGTGCTCGGAGTGTGGGAAAAGATTCAATCTAAATTCGAATCTGGTCGTCCATCAAAAAACCCACGCTGGAGGGAAGCCCTATAAATGCATATACTGCGGGGAAAGTTTCTATACAAGGCCCCATTTTGTAGAGCATCATAGAGCCAGGCACTTGGATGCTGTAAATACGAAAACAGCTGAAAGCAACGTTAATTCTAAATCCATTAATTACCAAATAAACTATGTAGGATGGGGTTGATCAAATGGGTGGAGAGGAGACTGAATCCACTGGAAAGCTTTACAACAGGGGTCTCCAAACTTGGCAACTTGTGGACTTCAACTCCCAGAATTTCAGTGTTGAAATCTAAAATTTGTTACTACCGGTTCTGTGGGCCTGGCTTGGTGGGGGGGGATAATGTGACTGGGTGGGCATGGCCATTTTTATTTATTTTTTTACTTTTAAAACCATTTTTTCTACAACCTCTTCAGCAAAGAGGTTGTAAAAAAATGCTTTCAAAAAGCTCTGGCGATCCCAGCTGAGTTGCCTGATCGGCAGAGGCTTTTTTTCTTTTAAATGCTTCTGACAATCCAAGCTGAGTTGCCTGATCGGCAGAGGCTTTTTTTTTTTTACTTTTAAAAGCATTTTTTCGGCCGAAGAGGTTGTAGAAAAAATGCTTTTAAAAGCCTTTGACGATCCCAGCTGAGCCGCGCAATCATCAGAGGCTTTTTTTTTTTACTTTTAAAAGCATTTTTTTGGCCGAAGAGGTTGTAGAAAAAATGCTTTTAAAAGCCTTTGACGATCCCAGCTGAGCCGCGCAATCATCAGAGGCTTTTTTTTTACTTTTAAAAGCATTTTTTCAGCTGAAGAGGTTGTAGAAAAAATGCTTTTAAAAGCCTTTGACGATCCCAGCTGAGCCTCACGATCATTAGAGCCTTTTTTTTTTACTTTTAAAAGCATTTTTTCGGCTGAAGAGGTTGTAGAAAAAATGGTTTTAAAAGTTAAAAAAAAAAAGCCTCTGATGATTGCGTGGCTCAGCTGGGGGGGGTGGCGGCAGGGATTTTTGCTACCAGTTCTCCAAACCACCCATCTCCATCGCTACCGGATCCGAACCGGGAGCATTTCACCCCTGTTCCCTTCCCCCAGAATTCTGGGAGTTGAAATCTACAAGTCTTCAAAGTTGCCAAATTTGGAGACCCCTGTTTTACATGAACCATTTTGCAAAAGATACTCTGTTGCTTCTCACAGTTCTAAGCCTTATCTTTGGACAATGCTAGCCATTTCTTGGATGTTTAAGGATCCTAAAACTCCACCCTTCTTTGGGTTCTGCACCTATATTTTTAGGGGGGAAATTTCAAGGAAGGTAGAAAGTCCATGGGGAAAAAATCCTTTTGGTTTATCCACATTTACAGGTCGCTGTACCTTTAAGTAGCAAAGCTCCAAAGTTGTAAAAATGGGACTAATTCAATAAAAATAAGAACTTTTTTTTAAAAACAGGAGAAAACGATGGCCTTGTTTTTTTATATACAAAACACATTTGTGATGCCCAGAAACATTGTTTATTTCAATGCCTGGCTTTTTTTTTTTGTTTAAAGTCACAACAGGAAGAGTGAGGGCCTGCTGGCTGTGAGGAATTCTGGGAGTTGAAGTCCACCCATCTTAAAAGTTGCCAAGTTTGAAAAAAACACTGATCCATAATGTCATGATCTAGGATGGGCCTGGTTGTTGGAGGGATTGTCTGCCTACTCCATATTCCCAATGGTAAGATGGGGCAGTGTATAAATTTAATAAATACCGTATTTTTCGGAGTATAAGACACACCTTTTTCCCCCCTAAAAAGGGGTGAAAATTTAGGTGGGTCTTATACACCGAATGTAGCCCCGCCCACCCACTGGCCCCCACCCTTTGGCCTCTGCCTCACAGCATTTACCTCCTTGCAAGCAAACAGTAAGAAAAAACAGCTCCTTTCAGCTTCAGCACAGCCTAATTAGCACAAGTTGATTGGCTCGGCCTCCCGACTCTCAGCTGTTTTGCTCTCAGCTGTTTTGCACAGGGCTCTGCTGCTTGCTACAAAGAGGTAAATTGCTGGAGCAGATTTTTTTTTTCCTTGTTGCTAATCCAGCTATGCTGAAAACAAAAATGAAAGTAAAGCAGGCTGTTTGCTGCAAGGAGGCAAAAGTGCTCAGAGGCAGAGGGAGATTTCTTTTTTCTTCTTTTCCTCACCAAAAAAGGTAGGTGCGTCTTATACTCCAGTGCGTCTTATACTCTGAAAAATACGGTAAATAAAAATAATCCAGCAAAATCAGCATGTTCCAGGTTCCACCAATTATTAAGCAATGGCCGTTAATGAGACCCAAGAAACCAGCAATATAGATATTCTCCTAAGAATCCATATGACCCCCATCCTGGCTTGGGGAATTCTGGAAGTTGAAGTGTCCACACATCTTAAGAGTTTGAGAGACATTGATTTAAATAAATCCTTAAAACCTGGCTGCTTCTCAGATGTTGTGATTTGTGAGATGGTACTATTTTTCTCTGGATGGTTTTTTTTTTTTATTTCATATTACATGGGTGGGCCATTTTAAATTTTGTCTAGTCTGCCTCCTAGAGTCATAATGGAGTTGGGTAACAATTAAATTAAATCCTAGTGGACATTCATTTAAATATGAGCTAACACTGTGCTGCAGCTGCCAAAAAAGCCATCACAGTTCTAGACTGCATTAACAGAGGAATAGAATCAAGATCACGTGAAGTGTTAATACCACTTTATAATGCTTTGGTAAGGCCACACTTGGAATACTGCATCCAGTTTTGGTCGCCACAATGTAAAAAAAAAAGATGTGGAGACTCTAGAAAGAGTGCAGAGAAGAGCAACAAAGATGATTAGGGGACTGGAGGCTAAAGAACGTTGCAGAAACTAGGTATGTCTAGTTTAATGAAAAGAAGGACTAGGGGAGACATGATAGCTGTGTTCCAATATTTCAGGGGCTGCCACAAAGAAGAGGGAGTCAAACTATTCTCCAAAGCCCCTGAAGGCAGGACAAGAAGCAATGGGTGGAAACTAATCAAGGAGAGAAGCAACCTAGAACTGAGGAGAAATTTCCTGACAGAACAATTAACCAGTGGAACAACTTGCCTCCAGAAGTTGTGAATGCTCCAGCACTGGAGATTTTTAAGAAGAGATTGGACAACCATTTGGCTGAAATGGCATTGGGTTTCCTGCCTGAGCAGGGGGTTGGACTAGAAGACCTCCAAGTTCCTTCCAACTCCATAACCGGTGGGTTTTTTTAAAAAAAAAAAGACTACTGTTGTGTAAATTCAGCCTGAACTTCTATGTTATCTTCCCATGGCTGCCCCCTCTCTGAAATATTACACCATAATTCAGAAAATACGATTATGTAAGGGGGAGGAGAATTTATTGGTTTGTTTTTTTTCCAGCATCCCAGCCAGGGTGGATTCTATAAATTTTGAGCCCAAAATTTAGATTACTAAGTGAAACATTTGTTAATAGCAATAGCACTTAGACCAGTGGTTCTCAACCTGTGGGTCGGGACCCCTTTGGGGGTCGAACAACCCTTTCACAGGGGTCGCCTAAGACCATCGGAAAACACATTTTTTCAATGGTCTTAGGAATAATTTTATGGTTGGGAGTCACCACAACATGAGGAACTGTATTAAAGGGTCGCGGCATTAGGAAGGTTGAGACCCACTGACTTAGACTTATATACTGCTTCATAGTGCTTTACATCCCTCTCTAAGCGGTTTACAGTGTCAGCATATTGCCCCCCCAACAATCTGGGTCCTCATTTTACTGAAGGATGGAAGGCTGAGTCAACCTTGAGCCTGGTGAGATTCGAACTGCCAAACTGCAGGCAGCCGGCAGTCAGCAGAAGTAGCCTGCAACACTGCACTCTTAAGCACTGCACCACCGCGGCTGAAAGGGAAACATTTGTTAAGTGAGTTTTGCAACGTTTCTTGCCGCTATTGTTAAGTGAATCTCCGCATTTGTTAAGTGAGTCACACAGTGGAGAAGTAAATCTGGATTCCTCATTGACTTTGCTTATCAGACGGGAGCAGAAGCTGATCATATGACCCCAGGACAGGGGTGAAATGCTCCCGGTTCGGACCGGATCGTCCGATCCGGTAGCGATGGCAGCAGGTGGTTCGGAGAACCGGTAGCAAAAATTCCCTGCGCCCCCCTCCCCCCACAATGTCCAGCTGAGCCACATGATCATCAGAGGCTTTTTTTTTTTTTTTACTTTTAAAAACATTTTTTCTACAACCTCTTCCGACGAAAAAATGCTTTTAAAAGTTTTTTTAAAAAAGCCTCTGATGATCGTGCGGCTCAGCTGGGACCGTCAGAGGCTTTTCAAAGCATTTTTTTTCTGCAACCTCTTGGCCGAAGAGGTGGTAAAAAAAATGCTTTGAAAAGTCTCTGACGATCCCAGCTGAGTTGCTTGATCGGCAGAGGCTTTTCAAAGCATTAGAAAAAATGCTTTGAAAAGTTTAAAAACAAAAAGTTGGCCAGGCCCACCCAGTCACATTACCCCACCACCACCACCAAGGCTGAGGAAGAACATGGGCCAGTCCTGGAGGCTGGGGAAGGCCTGGATGAGGGCTCAGGGTCAGAGGCAGAGATGGGGCCAGGGCCATCGGGGAGTGAGGTGTGGACTTCAGAGCCTCCAGAGACTGATAGGAGTGAGGAAGAGGAACAGGAGGAGCCTGTTCCTAATGCACGCATGAGAAGAGCTGCCAGAAGGTAAGAGCAGCTCAAGCAAAGAGGACAACTCGGGAGTAGGGCCAAGAGATGATTGGCCCCTCCCATAAGTCTTAAAACAGACCAGCAACGGCGTTTGGGCTTTGCCGGAAAACAACATTGGTAGCTTCGTCGTCTTCTTCATCTATGTCTTGTATTTATTTTTGTATCTGTGACTTCTGAACATTTGCCAAGAAAGGCCTTTGGCAGTTTGCCTAATTGGACCAAGGACTGCGATAGGACTGAGGAATTTGTGTTGGGAGGAATTTGCTTTAATTTAGTTGAACGACGCTGGGAATGAAGTAATTCTCAGCTGTTCAAATAAAGTTTATTTGTTTTTTCACTGACTGATTTTCCTACTACTTACTTGGGCCTGAGTCACAACAACATTCAGAAGGGTCTCTCAAGGTGAACAGGCCATGATGGATACCCCAGATTAACACCGATCACACCTGCCAACCCGCACTGGACCGGTGTAGCAGATTATGGTCTATTCCTTCCACTTGCCAATACAAACTCAAAAACGGCCCTCGCTCAGGACTCTATTGGCTGGAAACGTGCAGAAGACGCATTAATCTTGCAGTGGATAGACAATGAAAGCATTATATTTGACAGCAACTGCATTAACAACCGAAAGGCAAGCTTACAGACAGGCTAATTATGAGGCACTTCTAATTTTTGCTTTAATCCGTTTTTGTGATATACATTATCCTCTTATCCTTATAATACAGAAACACAACAGCATGTTGGTGTCCAAAATCAGAAACGTGGGGACCAACAACCAAAGAACAGTGGCAAAAAAACAATAACATTGTGATGGGGAATTGAATTAAAACAGGATGCTTCTCTATCGGATACATTATCTACTACTAGTTGATGTCTGTGCACAAATGGGAGGGGCTTAATCTGTCCTCATGAACTGCTTTCTTTATCACTGTAGTGCATAGCTAAAGTAGATCTTGAAAAAGTTGACTTTGCCAAGACTCGACAACAACGCCGGCAACTTTTATCAGGAAGACAAAAGTGCATACACAGAGACAGTCACAACATGGAAGATGAGGGGACTGGGGAGTGGTGGAGGAGTAGGCCCACTGGAGGATCCCCACGTGTGTCAAAGAAAGTGTTGCCTAACCCATCATGCTCAGCCCTGGGAAAGTGACCGTTTGCCACGGTGTGATTGTAGACCAGAGGTCTTCAAACTTGGCAGCTTTAAGACTTGTGGACTTCAACTCCCAGAATTCTCCAGCAAGCTATGCCATGTTTGAAGACCTCTGTTGTAGACATACTGATTATCTGATACATATACATCTTTGCACAATACAGCAGAATCCTGTGCTATCAAGCCAACCCAGTTCCTTTATTGGACTGCAACTCCCATCTGTTTTTAAGCCAGGAAGACCATGGGTCTTGACGCATCTGGAAGCCAAAAAAGGTAGGGAAGGCTCAGGGAAGAGCGTCGCCCGTCGGTATCCTTCAAAGTTGAGCATTCGTCCCGTCTTGCAAACTTTTATGAAGTTTCCTCGTGTCGTTGCTGCTCATCTTGCAATTTGGCTAGGTTCAGAGCTTCTCGGGCGTGGATCTTCTGGTGCTTCACCAAGACGGTGCGGTGGGTGAACCTCTTCCCGCAAGTGGGGCACTGATGAGGCCTCTCCCCTGTGTGGACTTTCTGGTGGCGAATGTGGACAGCCCGATCGGAGAAGCATTTCCCGCAGGTGGCGCACTTGAAGGGTTTCTCGCCGTGTGGGTCCTTTGGTGCACCATCAGGATCTGCCACTGGCTGAAGCTCTTCCCACACTCCGAACATGTGTAGGGCCTCTCCCCGGTGTGGACTCGGTGGTGCTTGACCAGCTGGGAAGACGTGTTGAAGGATTTCTCGCAATCGGGGCATTTGAAGGGTTTCTCCCCCGTGTGGGAGCCCTCGTGTTTCTTGAGGCTGGAGCTCCGGCTGAAACCTTCTCCACACTGGGCACATTTGAACGGCTTTTCCCTCACGTGGATCTTCTGATGGTTGAGCAACTGAGATTTCTGAGTGAAGCTCTTGTCACACTCGGAGCAGCTGAAGAGTTTCTTTTCGATGTGGACTCGGTAATGCCTGGTGAGGACTGAGCTGACGGTGAAGCTCTTCCCACACAGATCACAGGTGTAAGGCCTCTCTCCCGTGTGGGTCCTTTCGTGGGCAACCAGAGTGGACTTGAAGCTGAAGCATTTCCCACAATTCTGGCACATGAATGGCTTCTCGCCCGTGTGGGTCCTCTGATGGGCAGCGAGCACCGTGCTCCGGCTGAAAGTCTTGCCGCACACGGCACAGGTCTTCTTTTCTCGACTTCTGTGCCGTCTTTGGACCATAACAGGTTGACTTGAGTCCCCGTCTTCTTCTGCTAGAGGAAGCCCTTCAGGTCTGTTTTGACCTGGGTTGTCCTCATTCTTCTGGTCAGCTCCATCCCCAAGAGCTGCATCTCCATCTTCTTCGGACCAATAAGGTTCTTGCAAGGAGGGCCCACACAATTTCACTGGCTCGGTGTCTTCCAACTGGAGATCCCCTTGCCTCGTCTCAATCACCCACTTGTCATCTGTGGGGAGCATAGAGGGAAAAGGGTTACTCAAGAATCCAAGCAGAGCACGGCAACCACATCAACATTCTAATGTCCCATTTTCAAACTGGCCAGTCAGATGGTTCCAAGCAGTTTCTCAACTATAATGTAGGAAATATTTTGTTCCAAGCTCGGATGATTAAAAAAAAAATAAAATCCCACCTACTCCATTCCATTAGAACCAGGGTCTCCAAACATGGCAACTTTTAAGACTTGTGGACTTCAATTCCCAGAATTCCCCAGCCAACATGGTTGCCTAAGGAATTCTGGGAGTTGAAGTCCGTAAGTCTTAAAATTGCCAAGTTTGGAGACCTCTGCGTTAAAACATGTTTCTCAACCTTGGCAACTTGTAGATGGGTAGACTTCAACTCTCAGCATTCCCCAGCCAGCCATGGAGTTGCCGTCCCCCCATCTTCAATTAGCCAAACTTGAGAGGCACTGCATTAGAATATGACAAAGAACCGGTTGCATGAAAAGGATGATGGGAAAGGGGCTGAACCCTAACTTTTTATAAAGGTGCAATAAATGGTCACAACCTCCTCTCAGATTTCAGAATTATTCTGTTCACCCACATGCATGAAGAGTGAAGCAATCACAAATGTATAGATAGTCCTTAAACTATGACAATTGAATCCAAAATTTTCAGTGCTCAGCGAGACAGTTGTCAAGTGAGCTTTGCCTCATTTTACGACCCTTCTTGCCACAATTGTTAGGTGAATTCACTGCAGTTGTTAAGTTAGTTCACTGCAGTTGTTAAGAGCCATGGTGGCGCAGTGGTTAGAATGCAGTATTGCAGGCTCATTCTGCTGACTGCCGGCTGCCAGCAGTTCAACAGTTCGATCCTGCCCGGCTCAAGGTTGACTCAGCCTTCCATCCTTCCGAGGTCGGTAAAATGAGGACCCAGATTGTTGGGGGCACTGTGAAGTGGTATATAAGTCTAAGTGCTAGTGCTAGTGCTATAGTTACACAGTTGTGAAGTGAATCTGGCTTCTCCATTGACTTTGCTTCTCAGAAGGTCACAAAAGGTAATGACGTGACCCTGGGATGCTACAATCATCATAAATATGAACGAGTTATCCAGTGCCTGAATTTTGATCACATGACCACGGGAGATGCTGCAATGGTTAGAAGTGTGACAAATAGTCATAAGTCACTTTTTTTAGTACTGCTTGTTGTGGCCCGTCAGCGGCCTGTGCAGCTAGTAGCTGATTCTGACAGCAAGGAGGCTGGTGTGGTGTTGCGCCAGCAGCCTGTGCAGCTGGCGCTTGAGTCAGACAATGAGGAGGCTGGAGAAGATGTGGTGCCAGAGGCAGGGATTCAGCCAGGGCCTTCAGAACCTCCCATAAGTGAAGAGGAAGAAGAGAAGGAGCCTCTTTTCGATGTATGGCCGCGCAGAGCTGCCAAAAGGCAGGAGTGGCTCCTCAGGAGGAAGTCTCCTCGAGAGTAAGACTTGGGAGTAATTGGCCACTCCCTTAGCCTATTTAAGGAAGGATGATGACTGAGGCAATTTGCAGGGAACAACTTCGTTCACTCTCCTTCGTGTCTTGATCTTAATGCTCTTATCAGTTTCCTGCAAATTGCTTCTGGGCTTTCTGCCAACCATAGTAAGATTACGATTATTTATTCTTTGGATTCTTGTAGGCTGTTAAGAAAGTTAATTAACAGGCTTTGTTTGCAAAAGACTGATTTAATTTAGTAAACTAAGGTTTATACAGACTTTGTGTGTGCTGCGTTCTTTGGGGTCCGTAGCTGGGGCAGAACACTGCTGTAACTTCAAGTGCTGACTAAATGAATGGTTATAAATTGAGGATTAGCTGTATGCTTAACTGATAAAATTTCCCGACACAGAATAATTTAGCTCTGAGAAACAAGCTGGAGAGTAGGAACTGTTGCTCAGCCCTGAGTAAATAGAAAGCAGGAGAGAGACTTACAACAGCCCTGCCTTGTTATCCTTAAAAAAGAGCAGTAAGGGTTTGGAACAGGCTTCCACGGTTTTGTTAGTTTATCCTACCAGAATCCTGCAATTTGTTTCTTGACCTGGCCTACTCCGAAGGGCTGGTGTTCAGCTTAAAACAACTTCTGAAAATCCAGGCATCTTGGAGACAGCAGCATACCACAAGCAGGGGCTTCGGGAGAACCTCTAGCTAAGATTCTGTGCAGTTCAGAGAACCTCCAAATCCCACTCCTGGCTGGCCCCTCCCACCCCACGCCGCCCCTCCCAGGAGTCCACATGCAGCCCGTTTTGGATGTAGGTAAGTGCAGGGCACGTGCGGAGGCTCAGGAAGGGAAAAAACAGGCCTATCAGAAGTTCGGAAGACTGGAAATGGGCCTGTTTCCAGTCTCCAGAGGATCTCCGGAGCCTGGGGAGGCCGTTTTTGCACTCCCGGAGGCTCGAGGAAAACCTCCAAAGCCTGGGGAGGACAAAAAGGCCCCCCTTCCCGGCTGTGGTGCAGGAAGCTGACTAGAACACGCCCACCATGGCCACGCCTACCCAGCAACAGGGCAGAGAAACCCTTGCTAAAATTTTTGAAGCCCACCCAACTAAAAGCCCTTACCTTCTGAATCGCTATCACCATCCTGCTCCTGCTTGACCTCGACGGCACTGGCTTGTCTCTCTCCAGCCCCTGACAGAGGCCGCTCAGCCGTGGAGAACCCCACAGCCACCTCCTGCACCAAACCTGGTCCCTGAAATAACCCCAAAATTTATTTTTAGCAACAAGAAACAGAACGGAAAGTAGGTTGGGGAGATTTTTCGCAAAGCGAGGATGCCAGTTTCTTCCCCCACAAAAAAGACACATCACATTTCCAGAGATCACACATGTTCCTCAGAAAGAAAGGGGGTTCATATTCCTTAAAGCAGAGATGGGGAACAATGGCCCCTTTATGACTTGTGGACTTCAACTCCCAGAATTCCAGCATGGCTGGCTCAGAGGATTCTGGGAGTCGAAGTCCACAAGTCATTAAAGGGCCATAGTTCCCCACCTGGTTTTTTTATATCACATTTTACTGACATATAAAGTGACACCACAGGTCAAAAGAATTGTAGGTCTCTTAGGTGGCCTTCCCATTTACAGATAATCCTTAATTTAACAAACACAATTAAGCCCGAAACATCTGTTGCTAAGCAAGGCAATTGTTAAGTGAATTCTGTCCCATTTTACAACCTTTTTTTGGCATAGTTGTTAAGCGAATCACTGCAGTGCTTAGGTGAGTCACACCGTCGTTAAGTGAATCCAGTTTTCTCCGTTGAAATTACTTGTCGGAATTCAGCTGAGGAGGTTACAATGGGGATTACATGACCCCACAACTCTCATAAATCCATGCCAGTTGCTAAGCACCCAAATTTGGATCATGTGACCAAGGGGAATGTCACAATCGTCGTTAAGTGTGAAAAATGGTCGTAAGTCACTTTTTTTCACTGCCATTGCAACTTCGAATGGTCGCTAAACAAAATGGTTGTTAAGTCGCGGACTATCTGTAATGGAGAAAAGGAATACGCTTGAGGAACAGCTGCTACTAAGGCAACAGTCCGATAAAAGAAACTGAAGTCCAGGCCAGAACTGTAATCTGAGAAAGCGTCTCAGACAACTCTCTCGCTAGTTCTCACTGTCAATTCTGTAGCTGGCCTGACTGAGGCCATCTTTGAGGCTTCGGTGTTGCCACAATGGAGATGAGGGAGTGGGGAATAGAGATAGTTGGAGGTTTGTAGCCGAAACAAAATACTTTCCCCTGGGAACCAAGGACATGCCAACCGGTGGCTGAAGAAAGGAGGAGTGATGTTACGAAGCAACTGGACAGCCCCCTGATTGGACCATGTGACTGTTTGTTTGGGAAAAGGGGAAAACGTTTACTTTTAATTAGGTGAAAACTGCGGGGACCTTTAGAGTCGGTTTTCACCAGTCTGTGCCAATATGATATATCCAATGAAACTGTTCTTTGAGGAATCTACCTGCCTCGGAGTTCTGTTTGCTATGGGTGTATTACTTGGAACCCTGACACTCACACAGTGAAAAGGAGAGAGGTGAAGGCACACTCAAGAGTTGCAAGATTCTATTACCAGGTCTATAATAAAAGTCATATTGGCCTTCAGGACTTTGGTTTCCTAGATTGGTCTACTTGGAACAGTTAACTTCCCACTCCCTCCATATTCTTGGACCCCTCCCCAGCCCTAGCATACTCCCATTACAAAGTTAGCTTTCTCTAAAGTCTCACCTCCTGTGGCCGTCCTGAGGTAAAGCCTTCAGCCAGGGCCACCGCTTGGTCACAAGTGTGAGGCCCGGCAGCCTTGACCCACCTCTGGAGATCGGAGGGCAGGATGGCCAGGAACTGCTCCAGGATCACCAGCTCCAGGATCTGCTCCTTGGTGTGCCTCTCCGGCTTCAGCCACCGGTGGCAGAGGTACCAGAGACGGCTGCAGGCCTCACGGGGACCCTCAGCGTCTCGGTAACAGAAGTCTCTGAAAAGGGTTCGCTGGGTGTCAGTGGCCGCCGAGTCCTCTCTCAGGACATCCTCGCCCACCTTCCAGTAGTCGTCCATCTTGGCAGCATTGGTTTGTTCATTCTCCCTTTGAGTTTCTCTGCTGAGATCCACCAGTCCTTTGTATCTCCAATAGGTTTCAGCTGCTCCTTCCAAGGAAGCCAGGCAGGCCTTGGCATTCTCCCATGGTTCAGAAATCAGTTCCTCCTGCTTGGAGGACTGCATTGCCTTCAAAGCTGCCCGGGGATCCAAATATTTCAACCGCCGATCTCCTGCCTCACTCTTGGCTGATCTGGAGCCCCCCATTTTTGCAAAACCTTCTGCATTCCCAGCTTGGAGGTCTTTCGTTGTTCTTGCTGCCTTCTCTTGGGTCACCCCGGCTTTGAGGCCTTCTTGCAATTCTCTTTCGGATTTTGCATCTGGATTTTTCCCTTTCTCCGTCATTATTTTATGTCTCATGACCAGCTTCCTTCACCTCCTGAAGAAACACAAGTTTGGAAGCGTGTTTTTAATTGGAAAGACCAGCCTAGGCAAATAAGCATGAAATAAACATGTATGTATCTCCAAATGGCACGGTAGCCTAGAAGTGGAGCTCTCACCTCACAGTCAAGAGTCTGTGAGTTCAACCCTAGTAGCAGCAGTTATTTCTCTCTCTGGGCACAAAAAGAAAATATCTGCTGTGAACTCCGCATAGGCATCAGGAAGGGCATCCAGCCAGGAAACGCTCAGCTCCATTCAGTCACTTCTGATGCAAGGGATTACAGGCTCGTTAAGATGGACATATTTCCAGGCTAAATTATCCACCTGTAATTTGTCAACTCCAATCACAGCCAGGATGTCTGGGCCTACATGGTAACATTGATTCAAAGCTGCTCCAAAAGAAGAGCTGATAAGAAAAAGAGGTTTCAAGGAACAATTATGCCAAGATGAGCCTATCTTACCATTTTAATAACTGTTTTCATCCTCAGCTTCCTACTATGCCACTGGACTCTCCGGAAGATTTAAAATCCTGCTTCCATAAGCAGAAATTGCTAGCTAATATTACAGGTAGTCCTCGGCTTACAGCAGTTCATTTAATGTCCATTCGAAGTTACAGCAGCATGACTTATGACAATTTTTCACGCTTATGAGCACTGCAGCAACCCCATGGTCACATGATCAATCTTCAGATGCATGGCAGCTGGTTCATATTTATGACGGTTACAGTGTCATCTGATCCCCTTTTGTAACTTTATGACAAGCAAAGTCAATGGGGGGGAGCCAGATTCATTTAACAACCGGGCTATTCACTTAACACTCACTGAAATGATTGACTTAACAACGGTATCAAGAAAGGAAGTAAAAGGGGGCAAAACTCCCTTACAAACGTCTCACTTAGGACCAGAAATTGCTGGCTCAATTGTGGTCATGAATCGAGGACTACCTGTATTAGTTTATATTATCTTTTATAGATAGATAGAAGCTTCTGCGCATGTGCAGATCGTCAATTATGACGTCCTGGCGGGGGGGCGGGGCTTCCCGCCGCTTTTACTACCGGTTCTAGAGAACCGGATGGAACCGGGAGCAACTCACCACTGGTCCAAAACCCCCATTGTGACACCCGCTATGCAACCAAATCCAGAGCAGGGCAGCTGACCCACTCCTGATATTGATTTATTGATTGATTGGTTGAGGAACCTGGTAGTGCAATGGACTAAACTACTGTTAAAGTAGTATTTAGCTGCCAGCTGCTGCAATTACTGCGAGTTCAATTCTCACCAGGCTCAAGGTTGACTCATCCTTCCATCCTTTCCAGGTAGGTAAAATGAGGACCCGGTTTGTGGGGGCAATAAGCTGACTTATGTATAAAATAGAACACCACTTAGGGGGGCCCCTGAAAGCCCTACTAAGCAGGTATATACAAAAGTATGAAGGCTATTGCTTAAAGCATTGTAAGCCGCCCTGAGTCTCCGGAGAAGGGCGGCATGTAAACCAATTAAATCATAATTAAAAAATATTAGGGAGGGTGCAGTGACCTAGAGGTGGAGCTCTCACCTCACAACCAGGAGGCTGTGAGTTCGATCCTCGGTAGAGGCAGATATTTCTCTCTCTGGGCACACTTGAGAATATATCTGCTGAACAAAACTCCGCACTGGCGACAGGCAAGGCATCCGGCCATTAAAACTCTCTGATACTGTGTTTCCCCCAAAATAAGACATTATTCCCTGATAATAAGCCCAATTGGGCTTTTGAGCGCATGGCAATAAGGCCAAGCGCTTATTTCAGGGTTCAAAAAAATATAAGTCAGGGTCTTATTTTCGGGAAACATGGTAGCTCCATTCAGTTGGCCAGACTCCACCCCGCAAGGGATTATGGGGTTGTTAAAAGATGATGAAACATACCTAGTACTCCTCCGTTCTCCTCTTTTCCCTACAACAGCCACCCTTGTGAGGTGGGCTGAGGCAAAAGCGACTGTTCTCAAAGTTACCTAGCTGCTCTCATCTGTAAAGCGGGACTAGAATTCACAGTCTCCTAGTTTCAAGACCAGCAAGCACCTTAACCACTACACCAGGGGTCGCAACCCATGGCTCTGGAGCCGCATGTGGCTCTTTCATCCCTCTGCTGCGGCTCCGTTACTGGTTGGCGCCACAATTTTGAGAGGAGCTTCCGGTTGGTGGAGGGGGAAGCATGGAATGCCAGGAGACTTTATGGCAAGGGGGTGGGTTTTCCAGTCGGCTTCACAATTGATAAGGCTTTGGTTAGGACAGGTAGAGGAAAAAGGACGCCGCACTAGGAGGAGACTCTATGGTGGAGGAACCAGACTTCGGTCGGCTCCAGAATTGAAAGGGGGGGATTCCGGTTAGGACTTTTGTGCTTTGAGGGTTTGAAGTTGCCGACCCCTGCACTACACCAAACTGGCTCTCTAAATCATCCCTCGATAATTTTTATGCCAGAAGTGATTTAGGAGCTTTTCCGATGAAAAGGAAGCAAATTACGTATTTCAAGTTAAGTACTGGAATACGTATCATCCCCATTTTTCCCCCCAACATTCCAGAAAGAAAAAAAACACCACCACGATGGCATCATTGACTTAAATTGATTAAGCCTCCTTCTCTACATCCGCGATGGCGCCCAATTTAGAAACAGGAGCACGCGGGAACCGACTCACGTATGTGATCCCCGTCGTCCGTTTAGAGAAATGGTAGAAGATGCCGTTCATATAAAAGACAGCTAAATGAACCTCCGGAGAAACGGGATGCTTTGCTTGACGAGACGGACAGCCCGAGCGAGAAACGATCTCTGCCACTCGGTTAATCGTCTGACCCGTTTCTGCAACCAGCTTCGGAGTAGCGCCCGGCTTTGCGACGCGCTTAAAGTTCGGCGGTGCGGAATCTGTAACCCGCTGGAGACCGCCTCGAGCTCCTGCTCGAGCGTGGTCAGTCCCTTGTCTAACAAGTAAGGCAAGACGGAGTGCAGAGCGATCGAAAGGGCCCTGCGTCTTAACGAAGGGACCTTCCTCTTTGATGGGTCTACTTGGATCACGTTGACGTATTCTTCACCAAGGGTTGATAACCTGAAAGGGGGGAAAAAAGGCAATCAACGACAGAAACCCTGAAGAGATCATTACGAACGCAGCTTTAGAATGGAATAGAATAGGAAAGGATAGAATGCAGAATGGAATAGAATAGGATTAGAGTAGAATAAGGGATAGAACGAAATAGAGGGAATAAGAATAGAAAATAAGAATAAGAATAAGAATAGAATAGAATAGAATAGAATAGAATAGAATAGAATAGAATAGAATAGAATAGAATCTGGAAGGGACCTTGGAGGTCTTCTAGTCCAACCCCATTTAGGCAGGAAACCCTACACCACTTCAAAGAAATGGTTATCCAATTTCTTCTTAATATCTTTTCTTTTATGTACACCGAGAGCGTATGCACCAAGACAAATTCCTTGTGTGTCCAATCACACTTGGCCAATATGAAAAAAATCTAATTCTAATTAAAAACTTCCAGTGTTGGAGCATTCACAACTTCTGGTGGCAAGTTGTTCCACGGATTAATGGTTTTCCCTGTCAGGAAATTTCTCCTTAGTTCTAAGTTGCTTCTCTCCTTGATGAGTTTCCAGCCATTGGTTCTTGTCCTGCCTTCTGGTGCTTTGGAGAATAGCTTGACTCCCTCTTCTTTGGGCAGCCCCTGAGATATTGGAAGACTGCTATCATGTCACCCCTAGTCCTTCTTTTCATTAAACTAGACATACCCAGTTCCTGCAACCGTTCTTCATATGTTTTAGCCTCTCTCTAATCATCCTTATTGCTCTTCTCTGCACTCTTTCTAGAGTCTCAACAGCAGAAGTAGCCTGCAGTACTGCATTCTAACCACTGCGCCACCACAGCTCTTTATTAAAAATATATTGCTCCTGACAAGCAATCAAGAACGAAGAAGGAATAGATATAAATGAAACAAGAAGGAGTTAGGTGTATTTATGACATATGGTTGGACAGTCATCTATTTCAGCTGCTTTAATCTTAGATTCCTGTCCCAAGCACAGGGTCAGACTTGACGGGACTCCTCTAATTTTCAGTAAACTTGAAACGATCAGAAATTTAGCAAAAATTTAGGTAGAATCATTACCTGAAAGGGTAGTAAGGGTGAAATAGGCAACGTCAGCGAGGAGTTCGATCTCTTTCTGCCATTCCAGCCAAATTTTAGCACCTAAGGAGCCAGAATATATGGAATTACACGACAAGAAAAAAGCAACACTGTTCCATTCTATTATATTGTGTTGTGTGTGTGTGTGGTGTGTGTATATATGTATATATATGTGTGTGTGTATATATATGTGTGTGTGTATATTATATATATATATATACTATATATATATATATATATATATATTTGCTGATAAAGAAATAAAGGGAGACTACTATACATCTATTTCAAGCTATTTAGCTCTCATCAGCTAGCAAGAACTTGCTGGCTGCCAGAAAGAAAAAAGCCCAGAATCGAGTGGATATGATTCTACTGAGGTAGGGCTCCAGAAAAACCTTGGTTACGTAGGGAAAAACCTGGCTAGAGGAAAAATACACACACACACACATATATATATGTATGTGTGTGTGTGTGTGTGTGTTGTGTGTGTGTGTGTATATATATATATATATATATATATATATATATATATATATTATATATATATATATAATTCTCTTTTTGTAGGTGTTTATGTGTATTAGTCTCAGCCAGGTTTTTCCTACGTAAATCAAGATCTTATATATATATATATAGTGTTTTAGTATTTAGTATATATATATATAGTATATAGTGTGTATATAAATGTATATATATATATTTGTATACATTTATAACACACACACACACACACATACATATATATATTCTATATATATCTCAAACTATCCTAAAAATACGAGTTCCAGGTGTAGCTATAAAAGAAGAGACAGACATCATGATCTCCGGAACTAATCCAAAATATATTATCCGAAAATAATATATTTTAAGTTCTGGAGATCGCAATGTATGTATACAGAAGAGGCAGACATCACAATCTCCGGAACTTAAAATATATATTATTTTCAGATAATATATTTTGGATTAGTATACACACACACACACACACTATACAACTTTTTATATGTTGGCTAATAACAGGTAAATAATATAAGTAAAATATGGAGTCAAAATAATCACAACAATAATAATAATAATGCCAGTTTGGTCCAGTGGTTAACTGGAAAATGCGAGGCTGCGAGTTCTAGTCCTGCCTTAGGCATGAAAGCCAGATTTTGGGCCAGTCACACACTCTCAGCCCAGCCCACCTCACAGGGTTGTTGTTGTGGGTAAAAAAAAAAAAGAGAGAGAGAAAGAAGGAATATTTATTGAATATGTTGAGTTACTTATAAAAATAAAATAAAATACTTTTGTATTTTGGGGTGTTTATTATTTATTATTATTTATTTATTATTTATTTATTTATTATTTATTTATTTATTTTATTTATTATTTTTTATTTATTTATTTTATTTATTATATTTATATATTTATTATAATTGATGAAACGACAAAATCTGAAACTCTGAAAAGGGTCTTTGCTTTGTTCTTTCTCTCACACAAAATCTCTCCGGGATTTTGTTTCCTAGGCCCACCTGGCTTATCAATATATATCAATATTGTATTTATTTCAATAAATTCATTTTAAATTTGAATTTTAAGGCAAAAAGCCCCGAAAACGGCTCTGGGGAGGGTGGGGGGAAGAGAGAAGGCGGAGGCGCCTCACCCGCTAGGCCGGAGAAGACGGAGCCGGCTCTGCTTTTCAGCGCTCCCCGGTAGAGCTCGTCCTTCTGGGCCGAGCGGACAAGGCGAGCCGGCCCGGCTTCCAACGGCATCGCGAAAAGAAAAAAACAGCGCGACGCTTCTTCCTATCTGTCATCGTCGCTGAGTTCAGGCGTCATCCGCTGTCGCCGCGGCGCGGCCTTTGACGTCATCAGATTATTATTCTCCCCCCCTTATAGAGTAACGAAAGTGGAGAGATGTTCAGAAATGCGACTTTCCGGGATTAGGAGTCAATTTCATTCAACGTCGTTTTTAGCGTTGTTTTTAATGCAGATCAATTGCAATCTGTCTATTAGGGAATTAATTGGCTAATTGTGCCCCATTAAGCCGGTGTCGACTTTTCCCGACCCCGTACATTCCGAAAGAGACCCTCTAAATTCGAATAATTGGGTCTCGTGTTCTAACGAGTTCAACCATTCATATAATACATATGAATATGATGAATTATATAATATAATACATAGTATATAATACCTATAAATCCTCATAATGTACAAGTCAGTATACTATTTCCAGCGCGAAAACTCTGCGACCAAAAAAATATATTCTCTAAGTGAACTCGGAACATAATTATATAAACTGTTCTATCTATAGTTATCTATCTATCTATATTGTTATCTATCTATTTTCGTAAATCTATGATTCTAGATGACGTAATCAGAAAGCGCAGCCGGCGCTCTTTTCTTAATTCACCAAACGAGTCCCCTAATCGCCATGGCGACCACATACGCGCCTGCGCACTCGCATGTTCGCTTCATCGCCATGGCAACCTGAAAAATTCCCGCCAATTTGAAGGTGTACCCGAGGCGGAGAAGGCCCCACGTTGGCCAAAATGTGAACGAAATGAAATTAAAAAGGGAGGGAAATTTAAGTGCAACAAGGTGATGAAGTTTCACCAATACTGCAGAAATAAGGGCTGTCCTTTTCCCACCAAACTTTTATTTATTGAAGTGTTTTATTTTGAGTGTATATTCATTTGGGGGCCTCAAAAAAAAAAATGGCTGCCGAATGGGAGAGAAGGGGGGCCCAGCCATTTTCACCCCTGTTTTGGGTAACTAGCAAGAAGCAGGTTGAAGCAGAAGGCCTTGTGTCTCCTTTCCCTGGAGCTGGTCTTGTGGAAGGCTTTAAACCGGGTTTAAACCAGCTAGTCCTGGTTAGTTGGAATGTAGGTTTGTTGAATGTTGCTTACCTGGGCTTTTGAGCCCTGGGAAGCCAGCAAAATGGGGTTAGTTGAGTCAGTTTGAGAGCCAGTTTGATGTAGGGGCTAAAAAAAATGTTGGTTTAGGAGCAGGGAGTCTTGGGTTCGAGTTCAGTCTCCTCCATGGAAGGTCATAAAAAAAGAGAATTTCTGTGGAGGGGCAGTATTGCTCTCTCTCTCTCTTGGTTATGCTGACCTCATGGGACCCTTTGTGGGGCTAAAACCCCCATGGAAGCAACGTTGAGCTCATTGTCTTATTTGTATTTCCCTTTATCCTGCCTTCATACCATTATTATTTATTAATTAGATTTTTTTTTATCCTGCCTTTATTACAGGTCATGGAGGTAGTCCTCGATGTGCAACAGTTCTTTTAATGACTGAAGTTACAACGGCGCCGGGAAAAGTGACTTATGACCATTTTTTTCACACTTAGGACTTGTTGCAGCAGTCCCATGGTTACACGATCAAAATTCAGATGTTTGACAACATCTGACTCATATTTATGACGGTGGCAGCATCCTGGATCATGTCTTCGTCTTTTGCGACCTGACAAACCATGTCAATGGAGTGATTCACTTAGCAGCTGTGGCAAAAAGGTCATAAAATGGGGGCAAAACTCACTTAACAAATGTCTCACTTAGCAACAGAAATTTTGGGCTCAGTTTCGGTCGTAAGTTGAAGAATACCTTCTTCTCCTTCCTTCCTTCTCTTTTGCCCACAACCCCAAACCTGTGAGGTAGGTTGGGCTGAGAGAGTTGCCCAAAGTCATCCAGCTAGCTTTCATGGTTAAGGTGGGATTAGAACTCGCATCTCCTGGTTTCTAAACCACTACCTTGACCATTACACTAAACTGGCTCTTCGAATAGGCTCATGAAACTTCCTAATTTCTAAAAAAAAGAAAAATTGTATTACAATTGTATTAAAAGCAATGCTTCAATGATCGAGGAATAATGTGCTCCCAAAGCATTTTTTAAAAAACTACAGATACTCCTTGACTTATGACCAAAATTGAGCACAAAATTTCTGTGCTAAGTGAAACGTTAAGTGAGTTTGGCCCATTTCACCACCTTTCTTCCCATAGATGTTAAATGAATCACTAGTTGTTAAATTTCTCCCAACTGTTGTTAGATAGGATTTTATTGGTTTGAACTTAGTGCTTTGATATGGCCTATAGCCGTGATGGTGAACCTATGGCATGCGTGCCACAGGTGGCATGTGTAGCCATATCAGTGGGCACGCGAGCTCAGCTCCGGGCCACCTGATTTCGGGCTTTCGGGCCCACCAGAAGTAGTGAAACAAGCTGTTCCCTGCCTCCAGAGGACCTCGGGGCGGGTGGGTGGGGTGGCGGAAAGGCCCATTTTTTGCTGTCCCCAGCCTCCAGAGCCTTTCTAGGAGTCTGGGGAGGGCGAAAAAAGCCTTCCCCACCCCCACGGAGGCCCTCCGGAGGCCAGAAACGGCCTGTTTGCCAACTTCCGGTGGGACTGGAAGGCCCGTTTTTGCTGTCCCCAGCCTCCAGAGCCTTTCTAGGAGTCTGGGGAGGGCCAAAACAGCCTCCCCCCTCCCCTCGGAAGCCCTCCGGAGACCGGAAATGGCCCATTTGCCAACTTCCAATGGGACCGGAAGGTCCATTTTTTGCTATCCCAAGCCTCTAGAGCCTTTCTAGGAGTCTGGGGAGGGCGAAAACAGCATTCCCCATCCCCACAGAGGCCTTCTGGAGGCCAGAAACGGCCTGTTTGCCAACTTCAAATGGGACCAGATGGGTGCATAGAATTATGGGTGTGGGTGCACGCGAGCACGACCCCCCCACCCCCACCCTGCTCCTGGCACACGGTGGCAAAAAGGTTAGCCATCACTGGCCTATAGGCTAATCAATAAAGCTATCTATCAAACTGTTGTTAAATGAATCTGGCTTCCTCATTGACTTTGCTCGTCAGAAGGTCGCAAAAAGGGATTGTGTGTGACCCTGGGGCACAGCAACCATCACAAATATGAGTCAGTTGTGAATTTTGATCACATGATCCTGAGGATATTACAATACGGCCTATAAGTATGATAACTGGTTATAAGTCACTTTTTTTCAGTGCCATTGCAAATGTAAATTGAGGACTTCCTATACAGGATAGTTTACAGAAACCAATTTATATTTCCCCCCAAATTAATTGCACAACTGAGCCCCTCTCGCCTTTTCACAATGATAATTAATTTGAAAAATGTGCTTGCCTTTCCGTTTCTCATCTCAGCATAATTAAGCATAGACGGTGATGGAACAGCAACGCAATCAGCGGCAGGAGAAAGGAACGGACACAAAAATGACAAAAGCACATCACTGATTGCCCCGAGATATGAAGCAAGGTCGCTGGGTCGAATGCCTGAGGAGAAACCTGTTCTACTCCAAATTTTGGGTAAGATTTCTGCTTGGTAAGATTTTATGAAAAGGCCACTCCAGCTTGGAGATCCAATTTTGACATTTCTGGAGGATTTTCATTACCAGGTCTTGAGTGCAAGAAGCTGGCAGCCACTAGATGGCAGCAGAGATTTTTAGATCCACAGTCTTAGTCGCCGTCTATCCTCCCATCTATTTCTTGCAAATACTTGTATTTTGGTCTGTGACCGCAAATAAAAGTTATTATTATTATTCTTACAAATAGAACATAGAATAATAGGGTTTGAAGGGACCTTGGAGGTCCTCTAGTCCAACCCCCTGCTCAAACAGGTGATCCAATACCATTCCGGACAAATGGCTGTTCAATCTCTTCTTGAAAATATGATTTTCCACCCATTGTCCTGCCTTTAGGTGCTTTGGAAACGAAGCTGACTCTACCCTGTGAGACAGTCCCTCAAGTAGTGGAGGCAGGTGACATGTTTCCCCGAATCCTTCTCTTCAGTAGACTAGATACATGATGGTGAACGTATGGCACCGTGCCACAGGTGGCACATGGAACCATATTGGTGGGCACGCGAGTGTTGCCCTAGCTCAGCTTGGGCAACATGCACACTCTGGCCAGCTGATTTTCGGGCCTTCTGGGCCCACCGGAAGTCAGCAAAGGGGCTGTTTCTGGCCTCCGGGGGTGGTGGGGAAGGCTATTTTCGCCCTTCCCAGGTTCCTAGAAAGTCTCTGGAGCCTGGGGAGGGCAAAAAACAGGCCTACCGGGTCCACTGTGCCATCACATGCCAAAAGCGGGGGGAACACGGGAAGGGGGGGTCGCGCACATGCGCAGGGGAGCAGGGCATATAAAATTATCGGTGTGGGCACACACGCGACCGTCCCACAATCCCCCTCTTTTGGCACACGATGGCAAAAAGGTTAGCCATCGCTGGACTGCTCATACCTAGTTTCTTGAATTGTTCATTATACAGTTTAGCACAAACATTGGGTTCTTAGCTAACAACAGTGCAACATCTGAATGTGCTTCCAGATCCACAAGTATTCGTTCTACATTTATCCATTAGATAACCAAGGGAACATTATGTCTTACAAATAGCCCTTGCTTTGCAAACATTCTTTTAGCGACCTTTCAAAGTTAAACCCTGAAAAAAGTGACTAAGTCCTCGCACTTACAACCGTGGCAGCATTCCCCACAAACCATGTCACCTGTTTGTGGTCTGCCAGCAGCCTGGTGAGCTGGCAGTGGAGTCAGACAGTGAGGAGGCTGGGGAGGAACACGGGCCAGTCCTGGAGTCTGGGGAAGGCTCAGACGAGGGCTCTGCGTCGGAGGCAGAGATGGGGCCAGGGCCATCTGGGAGTGATGCGCAGACTCCGGAGCCTCCAGAGTCGGACATCAGAGAGGCAGAGGAACAGGAGGAGCCTGTTCCTAGTGTGCGCATGCACAGAGCTACCAGAAGGCAAAAACAGTTAAAACAAAAGGGACGACTCGGGAGTAAGGCCTGGAGATAATTGGCCCCTCCCATAAGGCTTAAAAGAGGAGCAAAGACACGTGGGCCCTTTGCAGGAAAGCAACGTTGTTATTTCTGTTCCCAGTCGGCATCTCTGTTTGATTCTGGACTCCGTGTAGCTTTGCCAAGTAGGTCTTTGGCAGCGTGTCAAGAGAGATAAAGGTTGGTGATTATCCTGAAGGACTTCTCCTGAAGGACATTTTGCAACTAATTGTGACTCAGCTGTGAATGAACGTAATTCACACCTGTTGCAACCAAAGAGGTTTTTGGGACTACTCGTGAGTTTTAATGATTCAGGAAGCCTAGGTCACAACCTCACCAGAATTAAGGGGCTTGGCCATCATCATGTATTTATGATGGTTGTAAGGTCATGTGGCTGCTATTTGTGACCTTCCAATCAGCTTTGGAACAACCAAATTTGTGGCAAAACAAGGTCGTAAAATCAGGCGTGACTCACTTAACAATTGCTTATCCATGGAAATTCTGGTCTCAGCTGTGACCATAAATCAAGGACTACCTGCATCCCCTTGCCAGTTCTGAATTATTCTCCAAGCCTTCCTTTTATTTTTCATGCGGGCTCTATTTTACTTTGATCGCAATCACATTTTATCCCGTATTTGCTTGGGGGAATACCCTATCTCTCTGCATAGAGGTTATGGCAAGGGTCAGCTCTGGAGCCGCATGTGGCTCTTTCGCCCCTCTGCTGCGGCTCCCTGTCACTCAAAATGTGCGACACCCGCCAGCACGCGATTTATTGAGCTTTTCGACCCCGGTAGGCCAACCCTGGATAAATCCAAGAAAAGGAAAGTTTCAGAAGAAAACAGAACGTTTAATTCAACTACATATGCTAGTTTTGTGGCCACTCAGGAAATAGGCACGGGAAGGGTTTTGTGGCTCCCGATGTTTTCTTTTCTGTGGGAAACAGCTCTTTGAATGTTTAAGATTGCCAACCCTTGGGTTATGGGAACCCAACTAAATACAGGGGTGGCAGAAACCGGTCATAGGACAGGATTTGGGGGGATGCAATTCAGAAACGATTCTGGATTTAGACATTAGCTTCAAACCAATCGAGCAATTATGCAATTTTTTTTCCTCCTGATTTAGAGATTTGGAGCTTCAAACCAATCGAGCAATTATGCATTTTTTTTCCTCCTGATTTAGAGACTTGGAGTTTTTTCCTAATGGAAACCAGATTTATTGAATGGACAAAAATGATGAAATTCTGCAGAATTTCTGACCTCCTTCCTACCCGTCTCAGAAAGTTACTATTTTTCCTTTTTTTGGATTGGGGGGGGGAAACCCAGGTTAGTTAATGCTGTAGGTTTCTTCCCAAGGCTGAATTAATTACCCTTCCCAGCTGATTCACAGTTCGCAATTATGCCTTTCTCCTCCTCCTCCCTCCTCCTCCTCCTTTCTTCTACCTTTTTTATTCAGCGAGAGCGAAGGGAAGAAAAAAAAAAAGCTGTTAAATTACTCTCAAGATACAAGATGAGTAATTTGACCTTAGGAGGTTTGAAGCAATCCAAAGCAAAGTTGCAGAAATCCGAAGGACCCCCCCGCTTTAAGCATTTAAAAGATGGATTATCTTCGTATCCTGGCCGAAGGGCAAAATGGAACCGTACCAAGCGAAAAGCCTTTCAAAGCAAGGTAGCCGAGGCCGGCTCACTTCAGCTCAGTGAGACATCTGAGTGCATGTCCAAAGAATTAAAATTCAAGGAACACTTAACAAAAGGAGAGGGAAAAAAAAACCTTACCAGGCACAACTTGTTCCTGAAGCTAAGAAAAGAATAGACCAAATTACAGGACTGCTCTCGCTAAATAGAACTTGCTTAGCGCTCCCAAGGTTTGGATAGGATTCCTTTATGTTTTAGGCTGCAGTCCTCAGCATGTTTATTAGATGGAAATTAAGTCCCGGTGAATGGAGGGGTGTGTGTACATGTTTCCCCCCACCACCACCACCTCTCTCTCTTATAAAATGCCAAAGGATTTTATTCAGCCGCACATAAAAGTGAGAAGGGGTACAAGGCTAAGCGCTTGCATTGACAGAACTCATGTCACCCGGGGGGAAAGGGATTGCCAGATAATTAAGTATAGAACAAGGTTTTGCTGGGTTGGGGGGTGGGGGGGGGTGTTTCCATTATGACCCCAATGTGGCAGTTAGAAATTGCACTCAGGGGTGCTTTCGCTACCTTCTTAAAAACTCAGAACTTTATCCAGTGCAATTCAAGTCAGTGTCGTCATCTGGTAACTCGTCACCATTTAACAACCCCATAATCCCTTGCGAGGTGGAATCTAGGCAACTGAATGGAGGTACAGGAGTGTGAATGGCCGGATGCCTTTCTGTGTCTCCAGTACGGAGTTTTGTTCGGCAGATAAATTTCTCATTGTGCCCCAGAGAGAGAAATATCTGCCTTTACCTAGGATCGAACTCACAGCCCCCCCTAATTGTGAGGCCAGAGCTCCACCTCTAGGCCACCGCACCCACTCTATGTCGTCATCTGGAAACTGATTCTCCCAATTTGGAAAATACAAAGACTTGGATTCATTAAAGAATTCCAGGCTGGAAGGGAGCCTCCTGAGCTGAAGGCTGTTGTGGCCTTCCGGTGGCCAGCAGACCTGGACAGTGAGGAGGTTGGAGAGGAACTTGGGCCAGTCCAGGGAGGTGGGAAAAGCTCGGACGAGGGCTCTGCATCGGAGGCAGAGATGGGGGCCAAGGCCATCTGATGGTTATGTGGAGCCTCCAGAGTCTGACATCAACAAGGCAGAAGAATAGCGGGAGCCTGTTCCCGGTGTGCGCATGCGCAGAGCTGCCAGAAGAAAAGAACAATTAAGAAAACAGGGTCGACTTGGGAGTAAGGCTTGGCGATACCACTTCAGACAAATGGTTATCCAACCTCTTTTTAAAAACTCCCAGTGTTGGAGCATTCACAACTTCTGGTGGCAAGTTGTTCCACTGATTAATTGTTCTCACGGTCAGGAAATTTCTCCTTAGTTCAAGGTTGCTTCTCTCCTTGATTAGTTTCCACCCGTCGCTTCTTGTCCTGCCTTCAGGTCCTTTGGAGAATAGCTTGACTCCCTCTTCTTTGGGGCAGCCCCTGAGATATCGGAAGACTGCTATCATGTCTCCCCTAGTTTTATATCTACAGTGATGCAGTCAGACTTCATAAAGGCCCTGCCAGCCTGTGGATGTACCATTTTTCCCCTTAGACAACCCTTGTCTGAAATTTGCTCTATCTATACATTTTGGCATCCATCTGGAACTCGGGGAGGAACAGTTTGTCACTGCCTTGTGACTCACTGACAAAAGTCACAAAAGAGGAAGATGATTGTTATGTCAGCAGCATAATCCGCAAATAGCTGTGTTCCTGACAAATTACCTTTTCTCACACACACCTTAAATCCTTCGCTTTTGCATGCCATGCGGAGAGCCGAATTCCAGAGTCCTGCGGAGATCGGAGACGCTAAAATCGAACTGTTGGCCAGAGGTGAGCGTCACATACTGTAGCGAACCGGTTCGCCCAGCAACGGAAATGTGAGCGGGCGCCATCCGCGGATGCGTGTGGCGTCACAAAACAACGGCAATTCGCTCGCGCGTGATGTCCATCCATCCATGCAGCGTCAAAAACACAGCGATATAGGACAGGATTGCGCCCGCAGGTCGCCACCACCGCTTCTCCCGAACCGGCTGAATACCACCTCTGCTGTTGGCGATTTACTGGCTTTGATGAGGATCCTTTTGACCTGAACAGTTGCAGATAGGAAGGGACACACATAATCCCTTGCGGGGTGGAGTCGGGGCAACTGAATGGAGCTGAGTGTTTACTGGCCGGATGCCCTTCCTGTCACCAACGCGGAGTTTTTGTTCGGCAGATATATTCTCATTGTGCCCCAGAAAGAGAAATATCTGCCTCTATCTAGGATCGAACTCACAGCCTCCTGATTGTGAGGCGAGAGCTCCACCTCTAGGCCACTGCACCACTCTCAGATTCCTCTTTGTAAAAATACCTTGTTTTGTAACTCCAAAGCCGTGTTAATTGACCTTGGCAACTTTTAAGTGTGTGTCGATTTCAATTCCTGGAATCCCTCAACCACAGCACATCTTAGAATAGAATAGAAAAGAGCTGGAGGGGAACTTAGAGGTCTTCTAGTCCAGCCCGCTGCTCAAGCAGCAGAACTATACCATTTATGAGCTGCGGTGGCTCAGTGGTTAGAGTGCAGTACTGCAAGCTACTTCGACTGCCTGCAGTTCGACGGTTCGAATCTCACCAGGCTCAAGGTTGACTCAGCCTTCCGTCCTTCCGAGGTCGTTAAAATGAGGACCCAGATTGTTGGGTGCGATAGACTGACTCTGTAAACCGCTTAGAGAGGACTGTAACCGTGATGCGGTATATAAATCCGCTGTTGCTAGTGGCGCTTTCTTTTCATTGGAAATCCACAAAATCCGCCAACATATCAAAACCTTGGTTATCTGTGGGTATCTTCTGGAGGAGTTGTTTTTCGGTGTTTGCCCCCCAGGTTTCAGATCCCACTCCCCTAATTTAGGTGCACGAATGGGAAAATACCGAGAAGCGAAATGTTTTCAAAGAAAATCTAGTTGCTTTTTTGGAAAAATAAAAGCCCGTTTGAGACGATTGAGAATCTGCACAGACAATTTACTTGCTTTCTTCCTTCCCAAAAAATATATATATATCTCTATATCTCACTAGGTGGCAGACGTGCCTCAAATCACGGATTCCGAACTGCTTCATTTTCTGAGAACCCCCCGGCGTGGGAGAATTTCACTAACCCATCTAGGGATGACTTTGGGGCTGGAACAAGAAAGGAAAAAAAAAATAGCACAGATTTTAATCACAAAGATAGATAGATATTATTGTAGTTCTCAAATCCAGGGCTCGTGCAGTCAAAATAAGGTTTAACAGTAACAGAGTTGGAAGGGGCCTAGGGATTCGAACCGCCGATTTTTCTGATCAACAAGCTCAGTTGTCTTAGGCACAGAGCCACCTAGTCAGGCTCTGCAGTCTTCTTGACACACTGACACACAACACAAGCCCCGCTGTGAGAACCCTGCCGTTAATTGCTTGACTTGCTCGAAAGTTTGTGCTCCACATAGCAACACAGCTTTCCTTGAGAGAGAATCCTTCAGGTAAAACATGTTTTGTTGGGTTTGTCAGAGAGGGATCCATCCTGCAACTAAGAGAGAACAGTGAGAACAATTCATCAGTGGAACGACTTGCCACCAGAAGCTGTGGCTTGCTCCATCCCTGATAAATCCAGATTATGCCGAGGGATTAGAACAGGAAGCCCTATTGGGCACTGCGGATGTTGTTCCCCTTGCAACTTTTGGAAACTTTTCAGCAAGGTGCGTTGTGATTAAAGTTGTGTTTTAAGGACGTGCTTCAAGAGAACAGGTTTAAGGCTCAGGGTGTTCCTTTAACCACAGGCTCGGCGTCTCCTTGCAGTAGCAAGTGAGTAACATTTTACAGAAGTTTGACACCAGGAGTACCAGCCAGGAGCAGGACGAGGACTGCCTCTGATGTTGGAGTGCCGATTCACTCCGAGCTCATAAAGAAGTGAGGGCAAAAAAAAATAAAATAAATAGACAACAATAATTAATCTTGCTTGACCTGAGCTGCCAACTCCCAGCTCATTTTCTAAACGGCAGCCGAGTTTAAATGCGTTCTTTTGCCCGCCGTCTAATCGTTTTGGCAGTTGCAGCCTGCAATTGTGGCTGCATCCGGCTTCATACATGGGGCCAAGCAGTGGTGAAATCCAGTTGTTGTTTTTTTACTACCGGTTCTGTGGGTGTGGCTTGGTGGGCGTGGTTTGGTAGGCGTGGCAGGGGAAGGATACTGCAAAATCTCCATTCCCACCCCACTCCAGGAGAAAGATACTGTGAAATCCCCATTCCCTCCCCACTCCAGGGGGAAGGATATTGCAAAATCTCCATTCCCACCCTGCTCCTGGGGGAAGGATACTGCAAAATCCCCATTCCCTCCCCACTCCTGGGGGAAGGATATTGCAAAATCTCCATTCCCATCCCACTCCAGGAGAAAAATACTGTGAAATCCCATTCCCTCCCCACTCCTGGGGGAAGGATATTGCAAAATCTCCATTCCCACCACACTCTAGGGGAAGGATACTGCAAAATCTCCATTCCCACCCCACTCCAGGGGAAGGATAGTGCAAAATCTCCATTCCCACCCCACTCCAGGGGAAGGATACTGCAAAATCTCCATTCCCTCCCCACTCCTGCGGGGAAGGATATTGCAAAATCTCCATTCCTATCCCAGTCCAGGGAAGGATACTGCAAAATCCCCATTCCCTCTCCACTCCTGGGGGGAAGGATATTGCAAAATCTCCATTCCCACCCCACTCTGGGGCCAGCCAGAGGTGATATTTGCCGGTTCTCCGAATTGCTCAAAATTTCCGCTGTTCTCCAGAACCTTCTGGATTTCACCCCTGGGGCCAAGCCTTAAGGATACTTTATTTTGATTTGACATAGTTTTTTTTTTTTTTTTTTTTTGGTGTGTGCGTGAATCAGCTATGGTGGCTAATAACCTACCAACCTCGTAGCTTTGTGATGGTTTGTAGCGTCAAAGGTGGGGAATGTCAGGTTGATGGATGGAGGTTTTGCAATACCTTGTATGAATCTTCCAGCTGATTTTCTTCCTTCTCCTTGAACCAAAATGTGAATAAAAGAGGCATTTTTGAGAAGTGGGCTTTGGAGGCTCAGCATTCCAGATGAAAAGGATGCATAGAAAAGAGCTCAAGTTAGAGAAAAATGCAACGTCACCGTAACACGTCTATCAACATCAAAACCCAAGAGGGTATCATATCAGAAAAAGTTGCTTGCAAAAAAACCAAAAAAACCAACCAGCATATTAAAAACCGCACTCCAAAGACAGACACACATTTTTGTGCGGCCTTAAAAAATGTGCAACCAGATGTGAAAAGTGGGTGAAAGGGAAATGCGATTCCAGACTGGAAAAATTAGAAAGCGGGAGAAACTGAAGCTTGATAGGGATTTTTCTTCCCCCCCCCTTTCCCTCAAGTGGATTGACAGATGCACAGCGGTAAGAGCCAATTTATTAGGATTAGCCTTGCCAAATTCCTACGAGCTGTTAAGCTTTGTTGATTTGGGAGTTGATTAAGATTAAAAAAAAAAAAATTGGCTGGATCCATAGTTGTGTCTGGAACTTGATTTCCTATTTCCAGATAGCGAAATTGGCTCAGGAGGAGGACTTTTGACTGAACATTCCCTTGATCCGTTCCACTAGCATGAGTTATTTCCTGAGAAAATGATATATTTTTAACCAGTTTAGGGATGTGCATAATCTCTCTCTCTATATATATATATATATCTATCAATTTATATTTTGCTGATAAAGAAATAAAGGCAGACTAATATAGATCTATTTCAAGCTTTTTAGCTTTCATCAGCTAGCCATACCCTTACTCGGATTTGAACTTGGGCTTCCTGCATGTTAGGCAGTTGAATTAACCTTCTGAGCCACAAGTTCTCCTCCCTTCATCAGCTTGAGCCAGGGGAAAGATTAAGTGTTTTTCCATCGAGACACCTGGTCTACCCCAACATGTGGGTATCCCATGCAAAAGGGAAGCAGTATGCATCCTCCCACATGTTGGGGTAGACCAGGTGTCTCAATGAAAAACATATAAAGTGTTTTATGTTTTATGTTTGCTGATAAAGAAATAAAGGGAGACTAGTATAGATCTATTTCAAGCTATATAGCTCTCATCGGCTAGCTAAGTTCGAATCCGAGTAAGGGTATGGCTAGCTGATGAGAGCTAAAAAGCTTGAAATAGATCTATACTAGTTTCCCCTTATTTCTTTATCAGCAAATATAAATTTATATTTATTAAAATTATATATATATAAATGGACTCAGTGGCTAAGACGCTGAGCTTGTCGATCGAAAGGTCCGCAGCTCAGTGGTTCGAATCCCTAGTGCCGCATAATGGGGTGAGCTCCCGTTCCTTGTCACGGCTTCTGCCAACCTAGTAGTTCAAAAGCAGGTAAAAAATGCAAGTAGAAAAATAGGGACCGCCTTTGATGGAAAGGTAATAGCATTCCGTACGCCAAGAATTAAGACCGGGCGGCATACCTGATCGAACGGAAAAAATAACAAAACCATCGATAACAGTGGTACCTTGGTACTCAACTGCTTTGAAACTCATCGAATCTGGTATTCGACGCATTTCGATGCAAAATTGGGTCCCGGTACTTGTCATTTGTTTGGTACTCGACGCGCGAGCTAGAACTTGTCGCTGTCGGCTGCCTCGTGATTCACTCTCGTTATTCCCCCGTGGGGAAAAAAATTCTCGGTGTTTTCGCTACTCGTCGCACTTCCCGCCACCAATTTAACGATGAGTACCGAGGTATCACTGTACTTTATATACAACCCTAACCCTCGAGTTGCCCCGGGGTTTTAAGTTGGAATTTAGCATGACGTTCTAAGAATTTGTAGCCGAAAGTTCGGTAGGCAAGACGCTGCCTGCAGAAGAAAATGTGCGGGGGAAATTCTTGGGGGATAAAAGAGCATTGTTATTTTTTTCCTGGTGATCTCTTTTGAGTTTTCTGGTTGCCATTTTGAGTTTTGTGGTACAGTATTCTCAGTATTGTTCATGTACCCTTTTTGCCCTTTTTCCGAACAGATTTTTTTTCTACGGAGAAATCTACGAAGCAAAATGTACGCGCTCCACTCGCCATCCTGCGTTTCCCTGCCTCTCTCTCTCTCTCTCTCTCCGTATCTTGAATGTGTGTTGCATGGAGGACAGACCTAAACTTCGATGTTCTTCGTGTGATTTTTTTTTTTATTCAGGTGGCCGTCATTTTTCTTTAAATGGTGGTCCTCAAATTTAACAGCGGTTCTTCATTTAGCGACTGTTTGAAGCCACGACGTCATCCCTGTAACAGTTAT
This sequence comes from Pantherophis guttatus, assembly GCF_029531705.1. The sequence goes on along the minus strand of NW_026843809.1, from coordinate 4,634 downwards.
GACCATGGCTTCAGCCTTCTGCTCACAGGATCAAAATTCAAAATGAATGTGTGTGTGTTTGTGTGTGGGGCGGGGTGGGGTGGGGGTCCCTCCTTCACGCCTGGCCACTTCAATTTCTCTCCCCCCCAGACACACAACACAGGTTTTATTTATTTATTTATTATTATTTAATTTCTATACCGCCCTTCTCCTTTCGGACCCAGGGCGGTGAACAGCCAAAAATAAAACATTTGTACACAAAAGTTAAAATAGTTTTGAAATAATTAAATAAAGTTTGGCCCATAATTTAGAACATTTCAATTAAAATCAGTATCAATTTTAAAACCAATATAAAATCAGGCCAGCCCCATTTTCTTGGCGCTATTAAGTCAAGTGAAATTTGGAGGACATTTGCCACACCATGGATTTTCAGCTGCCAGAGGAGAAACTCTGAAATGCATAAAAGAAATCTGATTTTATTTTTAAAGCTGTTAAAAACCTGGTACCAAGTCTAGACTTTTGCTATTTATTTCTTTGATTAAGCCTTTAGGGCAACCGTCTCCCCTACAAAACGACTCTGGCATGGTTGAGAAATTTACATTGTAGTGTTATCATTCCCATCACGCCGCCAGAGGTTATCAAAAGTTGAGGTCCAGACCGCTTAAGCGTGTGAAATCGCCTTCTCAGGGGTGAAATCCAGCAGGTTCTGAAGAACCGTAGCGGAAATTTTGAGCAGTTCGGAGAACCGGTAGCGGAAATTTTGAGTAGTTTGGAGAACCGGGAAATACCACCTCTGGCTGGCCCTAGAGTGGGGTGGGAATGGAGATTTTGCAATATCCTTCCCCCAGGAGTGGGGAGGGAATGGGGATTTTGCAGTATCCTTCCCCTGGAGTGCGGTGGGAATGGGGATTTTGCAGTATCCTTTCTCTGGAGTGCGGTGGGAATGGGGATTTTGCAGTATCCTTCCCCTGGAGTGGGGAGGGAATGGGGATTTTGCAGTATCCTTTCCCTGGAGTGGGGAGGGAATGGGGATTTTGCAGTATCCTTCCCCCAGGAATGGGGTGGGAATGGAGAGTTCGCAGTATCCTTCCCCTGCCACGCCCACCAAGCCACACCACACCCACCAAGCCACGCCCACAGAACCGGTAGTAAAAAAAAAAATTTGGATTTCACCGCTGGTTTGACCTGTTCTCAAACTTAACCAAAGATACCCTTTGTGTGCATAACAGATTGTTATTTTAAATATCTAATTTAATAATAATTTAATAATAATAATAAATTATTATTAACATTAAAAAAAGAAGATTATTACTATTATTATTTGTGGTGCATAACAGATTCCACCCTGGTGCGGAATCCTAGCATCCTAAGAGCCGGAAGGGACCTTAGAGGTCTTCTAGTCCAACCCCCGTTCTTCTTACTGCATCCTCTCTCTCTCTCTTTCTCTGACAGATTTGGAGACTTTGGTCATTACCTGTCCCCTGCACAGGTTGAGGATGAGGCATCCCGGAAGCCAGCAGAGATCCAGTCGACTCGCTCGCTAATAATTAACCAAACCCCCACCTGCGTTCGTCAGGTAAGGTTTCATCGAACCTACCTTTTTCCTATCAGCGGTCTGTTCAAGGGGAAAAAAAAAAAACAGGGAGTGTGCAAACGTAGCCATAAACCCGTTTCTTCCTGTTTTCCAACCTGAAGAACAAGTTCCCTTCCGCTTTTTCTTTTTATTTAAAAAAAAACAAACAAACCCACAAACCACCAGCATCCGAAGTCCAGTCTTAAGGCCAGCGGGCTTCCCCTGCCACTTTTCGCCTTTTCGGCTCTCCTCCCTTTGAACTTGTTACCTTGGAGCTGGGACAAGGAGGCAGGAACGGCTGGCAGCCCGCTCTCTGTAATCTCAGGGCCCCGTCATTATGTAAAAAGCGCGTGTGCGTGGGAGGGGCCGTGCCTTTTGGAGATTTCTGCATGGGCACGCAAGACGGAGCAAGGAGGGGTGGTGATGTGGTGGGGGGGAACGCGAGACGTTGCAGCTGTCCAAGGGAAGAGCCAAGAGAGTTGAGAAAGTTTGAGGTACGCGCCCTCCCTGCTTTTCCCACTCTTCCTCCTCCTCCTCCTCCTCCTCTTCCTCAGACTCCTCTAAATTTTGTAGGACTCAGGCTCCTTCCTGGCTTTGAAGCCAGAGCGAGTTGGGCAACTTCCAACAAGCTCCTACAGGAAGAGTTTTGCACGCTTTGAAGGTTGCAACAGCATTTAACTTCTGCCTCTCTCTCTCTGTCTGTCTCTCTCTCTCTTTCTCTCTCTGTCTCTCTCCCTTCCTTCCTTCCTTCCTTCGCTCTGGATCTGATAGCAAATGAGACCCTGAAGACAGCATCCCGCCGAGATGTCTCATCCGTTCGGTATTTTACCCGCCTGCCGTTTCTTGCTTGACTTCGACAAAGCGTTTGCCCCGTTCGCTTTTAACTTTGGTTTTGAATCTTTTTTTTTTTTGTTTTAAACCTGTTATCTTCTTTCTCTTTTGCAGGGAAGAGGCCAGGCCTGCCACCTTCTTCTTCTTCTCCTCCTCCTTCTTCTTCGTCATTGTCTTCTTCTTCTGAGAAGCCAGCCCTTTCGAAGTCTGGGAGAGCCTGGAAACCCAAGAAGGAGAAGAGAGCAAAGTTGAGATGAGGTAAGACGATAACGTTTTTTTTTTTTCCTTGGCCCCGGCTTCTGATAAGCGTTTCGTTTTTTTTTCAAGTTTGAAGAATCTTCAGGGGGTCCGAAGAAGAAGAATTGGGAAGGGACTGCAGACTTCTAGGGGGGAAAAAAGGAAACTTTCTGTGTAAGGTTCAACAATAACCGGTAGTCCTTGATTTACAAAGATTCATTTAGTGACCATTCAAAGGCACTGGAAAAAAAAAGTGACTTAGGTCCCGTTTTTCACAGTTACGACCTTTGCGGCATTCCCCATGGTCAGTCACGTGATCAAAATTCAGATGCTTGGAAACTGACTTGTACTTAGGACAGTCGCAATATCCCGGGATCACATAATCCCCTTTTTTTCGACCTTCCGACAAGCACAGGGAAGGCAAAATTGCTTAATGACCGGGTTAGTACCATCGACTGCGCCAATTGACTTAACAACCGAGGGCCAGACAGGTCGTAAAATGGGGGCAGAACTCCCTCAACCGATGTCTCACTTCACGACGGAAAATATTGGGCTCGGTTGTGATACTAGCTGTACCCCAGTCGCGGCCATTGGGCTTCTGACCCAGAGACCCAGAGAGGGTCCAGAAAGGATCCATTCGGGAAAACCCCAAATTTGGGGAGCCATTTAGCTCCCCAAATTAGGGGGACGCGGTGGCTCAGTGGCTAAGACGCTGAGCTTGTCGATCGAAAGGTCGGCAGTTCGGCGGTTCGAGTCCCTAGTGCCGAGTGTAACGGGGTGAGCTCCCGTGACTCGTCCCAGCTTCTGCCAACCTAGCAGTTCGAAAGCACGTAAAAAAATGCAAGTAGAAAAATAGGGACCACCTTTGGCGTTGAGTCATGCTGGCCACATGACCACGGAGACGTCTTCGGACAGAGCTGGCTCTTCGGCTTTGAAACGGAGATGAGCACCGCCCCCTAGAGTCGGGAACGACTAGCACATATGTGCGAGGGGAACCTTTACCTTTTTAGCTCCCAAAAGACCCTGGCTGGACTCGCCTAGTTTATCTCTTTCAGTGGCCTACCTCGCAGGGTATGCGTGAAGGCAAAAAAGGTGAAAAGTCCAGGAAAAGACCTTTGTAACTCAGTCTCTCGAGGGAGATCGACATTTCCGTGTCAACCCTTGTTATCACGGTGGGATTCGAGGATGAACCCTTGTCATGGTTTAAATCTGGAACTCACTCCCACGGCAGGCCTTGCCTGGGCCCTCTTTCGAATTCGCATCTTTGCCGTGAAAACCTCTCCCCTCCCCCGCCACCGAAGGAAGCTCTTGACTTTTCCGTGAACCGAAAGCATTTCAGGAAAGGCTTTCAACCTTTTTACCGGTTTAAAATGTTGGCGTTCCTTGGCGTTTTTTATTTTTTTCCCTGTGCTTGCCAAGATTGTGTGTGTGTGTGTGTGTGCTTTTTTTAAAAATAATCGTTTGTTATGTTTTTCACCGAGCAAAGTAATAGCTGTATTTTAAAACATACTTACTGCCAACCCTAGAAAGACAGATTATGGCAGTCCGAACTCTTTAGCTCGGAATGAAGTGTAGGGTAAGGAAGATAAATAAAATCTCGCCTGCGATCTGTGAAGGCAGGAAGGTATAAGCTTCCCTAAATTAATGTCCAAATAGCAATATTTACTGTGGCAGGGAGAGGAAAATTACTTTAAATACCTGGCCGGAATAATTGCGCTTTCTTAATTTTAATAACACGTCAGCGTAGGCGAATTGGAAAGAAACGTAATCATTTTGGTCCTGGCTGGCCCCCACACATAATTTTTTTTTGGGGGGGGGGAAACAGCTTCCGGCATCCTGCCTGACCTGACTAGATGGCTCAGTGGCTAAGACGCTGAGCTTGTCGATCAGAAAGGTCGGCCGTTCGGGCGGTTCGAATCTCTAGTATAGGACTCCTGCCTGAGCAGGGGGTTGGACTAGATGACCTCAAAGGTCCCTTCCTACTGCTGTTAAAAAGGAAAAGCAATCGTGGCAC